>CABFWO010002688.1:54043-77766 GCA_902155825.1 Timema genevievae
CCCCCCCCTTCTACCAAGTTTGTATCACTTGTTGTTTACAATTTATCTCGCAGCGTTTTCATGACTTTTAAAACTGTGTTTCGCATTAAAAATAATTTGTTGCTTTATTATACAATTATAATATTTAATGACGACACGGTACTGCTGTGAAAGAAACAAATATTCAAACGTGGTGTCGTGAAGCGTTTATTACAGAAAATTCCCAGAATACGTGGACAGACCACGTTCATCAACCGATTCTAGTTTTGTTGGCTTTTTTTTTAAATATATTTTTTTCAACAAAGCGTGTTTTTTTAAAAGGTGAACCATTCATGTTGTTTTAATTTATAACTAGTTTTTAGTTTCATGAACTGATCCAAGGAAACAGGATTAGGAAGTGTTTTTGAGATCATTCTCCAGAGAGATGATCGGAAAAGCACCAATGGATGGTAGGAGGTACCCACCTTTTTTGGATCTGGCCGGGATTTGAACCACAGACTCCTGGACTGGAGCCAAGCTTACTGGCGATTATAAACCCCCCCCCTGGTAATAAAGTGACCATTATTGCGGGTTTGAATGAAAAATGCTAGTCATGATTAATAGTTTGAAAGTGAAGCTTCACTTTATAAGAATAAGGCGATGGAGTGACCGAAAAGGAAGAAAGAACAACAAAATTTAGTGTTCATCAGATTTCTACTAAACTCAACATTTCGTCTCAAGTGTTGATAGATGACCCAGATTGTACCATATATAAACAAGGTTTAGCTATAAAATATCGATAAAAAAACATTAGTAGCGATAGTTTTTCTTGATACAGAACTAGACATAAAATATGAGATACATTAAGCTTTTATACCGGACATTACTTCTTTTCAGAGGCTGTTCAACTTTCCACGTCGTGGAACTGGATCTATTTATCCAAGTAAACTTGTTGGAATAACAGGGCATCATAAAGCTATCAAACACACACTAACTGCATATATAGTCTACATTTTATGTTTGTGCGAGCGTCATGTCTTACTACCCGTCTTGGTAATCCACATGTTTACGCTATTGGGATAGTGATGAGGAAGGAGGAATTTAAATGAAATGTCCTTGAATTTGTGTGGTATCAGAGCGTGAACCTATTTAGGGAAAACCGCCCTCAAAACATCTGAACTCTCTCCATGTCAGCGGCATTAAATACGAGACAAACGCATATGTCCGCGTGCCCACCGGTGTGGGTTAGTTTAGTCGAGCTGTTGGAGGTTCAAGAGCCCGTCTAAACTCACGGATAGCGCGTAGTTTATGTAGGTTATACAGCTCGAACCAAGAGTAGCACAGTAGTAGGCGTTTTCTGTGATCCTTATTAGAAAACGAGTGGTATTGAGACAAGTTAAACCATTTTACCTTTTTTTTTTCTAAACAACAAAATTGTAAAATAAATATTTTTAAATTAAGACGAAACTATTTCTCTGGTTTGATGTAATCGTGTAGCTAATAAACCGCCGCTGGACAGCGATCACGGCTAATTCGTGTCTCTTGATCTTTCACACGCGTAGCACGGCAATAACTTGCTCCACGCGATTCCGCCCCCTCTCCCCTCTGTTTTTCCAAATTAAGTCGTAAATTGAGCCATGTCGCCGTTAAAAAGTGTATCCGCGTCTCTGTCGCCGTGCGTGACAAGACGTGTGGATATCCAAGGCGCGAATTATAAGCGAACATTAAAATAGGTCAAAAACGCTTGCGAAAAGGTGCTCACCTATTTAAAAAAATCATCGTTCTTTGTTTGCTTTAAATAACAAGTAAACCTGTTTATTTGAGTGGGTTACTTCATTATATTTTGAAGGAGGGTGCACTTATATTACACATCTTTAAAACTTTCAGCTTTTACCTTTTTTTTATTGTATCAGGAGTAAATATTTATTTACAAAGCATGTTCCAGCTAAGCACAATGTTCTTGTCAGCTGGTGCCTCACCTTAAATGTCGTAAACACATGTAATAGTATAAAGATATAATGATTATATTCCTCGACAAAGTTTCTTGTTAATAACTACACTATGTCCTTATTATGACGGAATGAAGATTTATTGAAAGTGCTTAGCTGTGAAGCCATTCTAAAATGGTCAAAAACGCCCTTTCCGTTGCAGTTTCCATCCAAATATAATTTAATATTTCAACAATGTTCAGTATTAACTCTTTATCTCCATTATTGTTTAGTCAGAAATGATCCACTTGCAATAGTTTTGTTGTAAATTTACGATTTCGAGCCAACTGTATCACAGAGTTGATGGGTCATGTGATGCACGCTCTTAAGGTGGGATAAAGGGGACGCGAGAAAATGCCAGTGTTTTTTTGCAGATTTTATGGCAACATTTTTTTTTTGCCAAAATAATTAAAACAGTGCTTCAGTACAAACATAAAATTAAATTTTATTCATATGATGACCTCAAAATTTCTTGAATATCTGTCAAGGGTGTTCTGAAATTTAATGACAACTTTTTCTTTTCGTTTAAAAATGTTTGTTAGATAATGCTACCATGCTCATGACAAATATTCAACAACTGTTATTATTATTAATATTAATATTATTATTATTTATATTAGCACCGCGTCTTACTACCCGTTCGGGTTATACGGACTTACGCTAATGTGCAATGGTAGGGTGATTGTCAGATGAAATGGAGGACCTACAGTTTAATGTGGAATCCGAACCACGGTGGAAGCCTGGCATTCCACACATTCACAAGTTGTGATTAATACACGTCTTGTCAGAGGTTAAGGAGGGGTTTGGCAAACAGATAAATCTGTGTCGGGACCGAGGATTGAACCCCGGACTCCCAGCACACAAGTCTGACACCTTACCCCTAGGTCACCAGGTCAGCAAGTTCAACAACGGTTGATAATACCAAGTGAAGAAAATTAAAAACTATGTTTGTACTGAAGCAACATTTTATTTATTTTGGCCAAAGATTGTTTTCTATAAAAATTGCAAAAAGCACTGGTTTTTCCTTGCATCCCCTTCCATCCCACCTTAAGTCTAGGCTCCAGTCAGCCATTTGTTTTATTTCTCTTAACATTTTGTTATTTTATTTATTCCCAAAAGGGTATCTGGTATCATGTTAAAATTATTTACATGTGTTGTTTTCTATATTTATTTACATACAAAGGAATTTTATTCTGTCTTTTCCTGGTGTTGTGACTAAGAGCTTATTTTAGTTTATATGTTTCTGAGTAGTAATACTGAATCATTGTTATACATGTTTATTACTATCAATGGTTTCCAGTCCTTATTCACGATTTTGGTACTATTGTTGTATTCCACTAATTATTATAAGAACTTTAGTTTGAATATTTCTTGATTGGTTTAAATTTACATCACTCGTCTTTCCCCAGAAAGTAATACCGTAGCTTGGATGTGATTCGATTAGCGCGTGATACACTATTTTTTTAGAATATCAGTTGTAACATTTTTTTAGCAAACATATTATATTAACCATTTGTGCCCTTAGCTTCTTACTTAGGCTTATGTCTTTATTAAGAATCAAATAGCCAAAGCTATTATTTATGCTTTTAGTGAGGATTACTCCATTCAGAATTTGTTATTTCTATATGTATATTCCATTTCCTATGAGAATCAATCATTATCCCAAGATAATTAATTATTTATGTTAAATTGTGTAACTGTTGAGAAATTACACGGTCTCATATTATTTAAACTATCTAACCAATGACCTTTTATGACTAATTTATTCTTTATAACACGCGGCTGCTTGCGTTTTTTAATGTTTATTATTAATTTACTATCTATCGTGATTCCAGTTTGGGTATCCTGTTTAAATCTTCCTGCAATATTTTTTAAGCTCTATCAACAGTTTTTTTTCACAGCGTACAGCATTATTTCGTCAGCATACATAAATATGCCATAATGCTTTACGCAGTTTGCCATTGTTCTGGTATAGATTAAATATAGTACTAGCCCGAATAGAAGTAATAAGACGTGATGCCTAAAACAAAATATCGTAAGGGCCGGTAGCGAATTATATATTGAGGTAATTATTTTATTTATAAAACGTATTTACAACACAATAAACAATTATTGGAAAAAATATACAGCAGTTAACCTCCTCACAGTTTTAAGGTGGTGATGTAGGGGACGCAGGAAAAGGACGTTTTTGCAGTTTAAAAACAGAAAGTAAAAGTTTTTCGCAAAATAAATAAAAGATAGCTTCATTTCAAACGTAAAGTTTATTTTTCTTCACATGATGATATCAACATTTGTTGAATACCTGCCATGAGCATCGCGACATTAAATGACAAACTTTTTAAATGAAGAGATTAAGTTGTCATTAAGTTCCAGGACAACCTTAACACATATTCAAGAAATGTTGAGGTTGCCATGTGAATACAATTAAACTTATGTTTGTACTGGAGCAAAATTTGATTTATTTTGACTAAAAAAATATTTTTCTATAAAAACTTCAAAAACACTTACTTTTCTTGTTTCCCCGACACTCCCACCTTCAGGTCAGATTTTTTTATAATTATAATAATCATAATCATAATCCAATTACCTTGGAACCACTCAAAGATATTTTCTATGAATATCAAATATTTAAACGAATAATTTACTGAAGCCCTTTCGCCTACAGCGGTTTGGGGGCTTCATCCCCCGATTCCTCCATAAATCCTTGGAAGCACCCTCTCCCCCGTTTTCCTCCTTTATTGGAGATCAGCTTCCCTACCACCATACACCCCACCTCCACCCTCCTACGGAATGTAGGTCGATAGGTAAATGCGCTTCAGGCAGTCAATTGTCTTGTCTTTCGATCTTATTTAAGAGCGGATGCTCCTGTTATTCCGCTTCTAGAACAATATTTTCAAAGTCATTACATTGAAGTAATCTTGAATAGATTTGTGGTCAGGTTGCGGTTTTTGCGGTCTGCATCACGGTAGCGCTCTGCTCGTGGAATTGGTTTGGCGAGAGTTGAGTTATTCATGAAATACAGGTTCGGGTTCTTGTCATTTGGGTATTCAAAAGTGCACTTTTGAGGAAAAATATTATTTATCAAACCGGACTAGAAACGAAAACAACCTGAGGTGAAATAAACGTTTGTGCCTAGAATATACTTTTTTGTTTGTATTTCATGTCTCACTCACTACCCGTTCGTTTTATACTCAATACACTGATGTGATAATGATGAGAAAGAGAAAATCGGAGGAAATGTACCCGCATTTGCGTGTCGGTAGAGTGAAAAACTATTTAGGAAAAAAAATACTTGAGTACACCTGGCCAGGATTCTAACCCCCAACTTTCATGTCATTGGCAAGCCAGACTAGGCGAGACTTACGCCTTGATCTGTAGGACCACCTATCAGGATAATAATATAGTCAGTTTTGTCCAATTTTAAGGGGAAACATATTTTGTTTGTTCTAAACCTACTTCGTGACCGCTACCTACCTACTTAAATCACTTCCAGCCAATACCATTTTATTTCTTTATCAAGGTTTCTTTGTAAATCTAAACTTATTATGAATTAAATTATAAACCTCTCCTTTCAAGTATCATCGCCGAGTCATATAACTTTATATATATATATTTTTAAACAAAAAACAAAAATCTCTTAAAATGTAGCTTGATTGAAACCCCAATCTCACCAACTTAATTCTATAATCAAACTAACATGTTTGTAATCGTGTGTAAGGATTAAACGTCAAGATAGCCCGACGTCTCAGACGACGCAGTGTGGAGGCCTAGCACAACCACCCCTCCATCTTTGTTCTTGCTCGCTCTAGCGGCCTCCTATGGCGACACTTCAGTTATACGTTCCCTGGAACTGTTACTCGACTCTCGTCTCGAAGCGTGAGAACTGATTTGCTTGCTCCACAATCGCTACTTTTGTTGAGGTTTTTTTTTTTCTTTCGGAAATTTGGCCCGAGGCGTCCCGTTTGGCCGCTAACTGTCAGCGGGCTAATTGATGGTTCTAATTTTTTTTTTTAGGTAGAAGGGCTATAAAATATTTTGTTGAATTAGCTTTTCATCAGAGGCCTAACCGTTTGCTGTATTTTTCTTTTGAAAATCAAATAAATGCAAATTCACGTGGCTATGGGTAGTGTTTAGATTTTACATATAATACGCATTTAACAATCTAGAGTAATAATTGACAGATTTTTTTTCATATGTTCGTTCTTTGTTTCATTTTATTAAAATGTTTAATTAATTTGCTATACACTTACGCATTATATGGCTACGTGGACTAAACGCTAAGCTTATATACTCAGGTTGGCCGTTGGCGAGGAAGTCGGGGTTGGAATCCCTGTCGGGTGTACTGAGCTATTTTTCCTAAACGGTTTTGTTCTCCTCCTCCGCGCTAATGCGGCTACACTTCCTTAAAATGATACCTTAATGGTACATTTTCCAAATAATTATATTTTTATATTTTAATTTTCCTCAGGAAGTTTTTCCAACTATTCAAATGAAACGAATGTACCCTAGACTTTTTTTTTTGTCCTCAAATTATCTTACTATCCTTTCGGTTTAGTTACGCTAATGTTTCAGGTACGAGAGGTTTAATTTTAGAATAAATGTACCAGCATTTGTAGGGAGGGAGCGTGAAAAACCATTTTGGAATAAAACTCAATACACCCGATCGGAAGTCAAACCCGATCTCCCCATCCTCAGCATTCCAATCTATTGTGAGTGACGTCTCAGACCTTGCGACCACCGAAGCGCCGATACATCTCACGTTTTGAAATTCACATTTCAGCTTAATTCATTTTAAGGAAGTTAACACAAGACATGTTATCAAATGAGTTACAAACGGCTGTTCTTCTAGTTCTCTTAACATCCTCATTTATCGATTGCAGCGCTTGGTAGTTGAATGTGTCACTAACGTAGAGGCTCTTCAGTATGCTGTTGACCAGCTTTGTTACTACTTTATTTTTATACTAGCTTTTACGAATACATTCCCTTTTGCCCTTTCTTTGTTATTTAATGATCTGATATTTATACCTGAAACCCCCACATAAATAAAAAGAGTCTGTGAGCCATTACGAGCAACGGAGGGAGTGACGACCGCTACCGTGCTTAGTTCTGAATCCGCTGAAAGACACGACGGCGATCATGCCAAGTCCTGCGACGTCCTTCAGTCCGTGTGTAAATGATGCATTTACATAACAATCTGGACGAACGCGGAGGGATCGGTCAATTTACCTGCACCCGACCGGCTAATGTGAAAATGGTAGTTTTTTTTTTACATTTCAGATGAGCTTTCTACTGTCCCCCCACCTCCCCCGCCTTAGGTGGCGGGTACTTTACATCCGCGCGCACTGGAGTGGGTGGCTTCCCATGCTGAGGGAATTGTTCGTGTCTTCAGTGGGTGGTCCGACACGTTCACTTCACTATCAACAATTTGACGGAGAGCTTAGGTTTATTAGGAAGGAATTATTGCCAATATGTTTTGTACTAATACACTGTTGTCTGTATTAATTAATAAAATAAAGTCCACTCTTCAGATTAGTAAAGTTAATAGATATGCTTTCAAATCAGTTAATGCTATAAAGCTCTCACTTATTATAGATGTTATCAGTTCCCACAAAATAATACTAATAAAATGGTAAAATATATTATCACTGTTAGCAGCAAAAAAAAGTTAGTGTTTCTTAAAAGGCCCTTCTTAGTAAGCTTGTGCTATTTTACACTTTTAGAAATAATAGATGTGTACTAACAAACTTTGACAAAATATTACTAAATGTATCTTAAAACTTCATATGAGGTAACGTTGAGGGAAAGAGGAGCTTAGGAAGGTGGAGGGTTCTTAATATTAGATGACTTTAAGGCAAGAAGAAAATTCTGGGAGCTGAAGGAGGAGGTAGAGGACAGGGCGCAATGGTGGTCTATAAGTTCACTGACAAAAGAAATGGGCCTGTCTTGAGATGATAGTAATAATAAAAGTTACAAGTACAGCACACATGGCTTGGCATATCAAAATACGTGAAAATCGAATGATTATCTGTTAAATTGTCTATCAGATAGACCCTCAATTTTCAATAAAGGATTGGCCAGCTGTATTTAAATAAGCACGACTTTATACCCGCTTCAGTGGCCGCATGGTCTAACTCGCTACTCTCACCAGTAGACTAGACTGCCTATGACCGGTTCGAATCTCGGACGGGTGTACTGAGAGTGGTTTAAAAAAATTGTTTTGCACTCTCCCTCCACGCAAATGCTGGTGTATACTTCATCTAAATATAACCTTCCTAATCCCTAAATCCACTAGCGTAATTAGTACATAAAGGGATCGGTATAACTCAAACGGGTAGTAAGACGAGGTGCTGAAAAGCCCAACAAGACATTATGTTTTCAAACTATCCTTGGAGTTGCTTGTCTAACTGGTCAGTGATCTACCACCTAGCTACTATTAACATTGATTGCGGAAATAATTCAAACTAAGAATGAACTATAGAAGGGGGTAGGGCAGGACAGGTAAAGTTTCCGGTTCACACAACCTTCAGGACTCTTAAATGTTCCCTATTTTTCCTAAAGATAAGCCTTTTTTGTTCCATATTTCTGTCTCTTTATTTGACCTAAACTTACTAACTATTCTGCACTGTCAGTAATTTTAAAGACGTTGTTCCACGCTTGTATTAAACATGGCTATAACAACTTGAAGCGCTTAAAAAGCTACGTTTCTTGACGTTTTTAGTACTATCTGTGATAAGTCACCTTGTTTATTGCCGCAGGAAATTTAAATCAACGTTATTTATTATACGTAGTAGTTGATAATGGGAACTATTAGGAACTCATCAATGAGTGAACGTTCGAAAGCTGTGTGAAATCTCATCATTCTCATAACTTAATGCTTTTATCAGAAAGCTGTGTGAAATCTCATCGTTCTCATAACTTTAGAATGATGCTTTTAGCCGAAAGCTTGTGTGAAATCTCATTGCTCTCATAATTTAATAATGCTTTTATCCGAAAGCTGTGTGAAATCTCATCGTTCTCATAACTTTAGAATGATGCTTTTAGCCGAAAGCTTGTGTGAAATCTCATCGCTCTCATAATTTAATAATGCTTTTATCCGAAAGCTGTGTGAAATCTCATCGCTCTCATAACTTTAGAATGACGCTTTTAGCCCTCTCTTCATGGCATCTGTCCGCAAGGCCAGTGGTCATGTTTATTGAATAGCTGTTGAGTCGAAGCAGGGGCAAGAGGTCCTAAGGGGAATACAATCCTTTTAATTGACTTCCCCTCCTCCCTCCCGTGTTAATTCGTGCGGTTATTCACACACGCATTATAATCGACCCAACCCCCCTTTAGATCAGCGTTCAAAGCGAGCGATATAAAGTAAAACTGTAGCAGATGCGTGGAACGCACTGAAGAAGTGGGTGGGGAGGGTATGTCTCGACCCTGTAATGAATAACTCAAACAAGTCGTCAAAAGGCTCGTACTTTGCTACTCAATGAATGGCTGCTCACTGAAGCTTAGACACTATTTTTTCCTGATGGGAAAACGTGTGGTTTTTAGTTGATGTTTTTTTGTGCGTGTGTTTTTTTTTTCTTTACAAGTTTCTCGTGTGTGTTCGCATGTTTGAATAAGGAGCGGTAGATTGCCGTTTTGTCAAGTGTAGCCTTGCCCCCTTCTCGGTGATAACAATGGGCACTCACATCCCCCCACCACCCCCCAACCCCTCGTGACACTGGTCACGAGGCCGTGATCGTGGGGATGTTTTGTGCGTGGTACAGTCGCCTTGAGCTAACGGGTAGGCCCCGCCTCGGTGGGCACGCAGACTAGATGTTAGGATCGTTTAGTCAAGTTCATCAGTTACGAGAAGGTCGGGGTTCGAATCCCTGCTGAATAAATTGAGGTGTTTTTCCCTAAACTGTTAGTTTTGTCCCTCTTGCAAATGCATATCCTATACATTCTACCTTCCTACCCCAACGTTATAATAATGCGGATAGCCCTGATGGGTGCACTTAACAAACGTCCAAGTTATTTGTGAGATAGCTCTATTATATCGTATTCCACCAGAACTATTTTACAAGTAATAATACAGGTGCTCGAAAATTATCTTTGCTATTTAATAGGGGTGTGCGAAGTCAATGTTTTCAACTCGAAGCGAACTCGAATCGAATTGGCCTATATGATATATTCTCGAAGCCAAATCGAAGTTCACATATGTTGTTTTATGATTGAAAAATAATATATTGTAGTTGTTTATATAATTTTATGCACTAAAATTAATTATACAAAATTTTTGTTTCACAATTATTATTTGTAAACTATAGTTTTATTTTGATAAATAAAGTTACTATCACAACTCACAGTTCAATTCAGATTATTTCCATGTAAATATTAATATGTAGTCTAGGGTCTTTATAACAGCTCAAAATGGCAATAATTAACCACCAATTAATTATTTTAGCAGTAAAGGTATTAATTATTGACTAAGCTTCATAATAATTGTCTAAGCCGGAAGTTTTTTCGAAGAGAAGTCGAAGCTGATATTTGTCTCGAAGCCAAGTCGAAGTTTCGAAGCTTCACATACCCCTACAGTATTTCTAAGTCACTGTATTTACTAATTAACTAACTAACAAACCAACACACGTAGAATTAATCACCAATAAAGAAAACATAGGCACTGAAAACACAACGTTGCTATTTTTATTACAGTAACGAAAAACAAACCTTCTATATGATTCGCAAGGAATTCAGGTGATAATCCAAATACTCTCATTGTAAAGATAATATTCTGACAACCTGTAGTTTTTAAATTATCTCAGAACCTAAATTAAGACGAAAGGTAGATAAAGCTTGGTGTAACCTAATATACTGTAGATGGTGTTGTATATTTTAGTTGTCGTTATTGTATTCCTATGTAGGCCTACCTAATCAAGTGTATACTTATTGCATTCTTTGTTCATGACTCATCAGATAAAATTGCTCAGGAATAAATTTACATCTGGAAATTAAATAAGAGGGTTCAGATACATAGTGAGTTCGGGTAACAATTGCGATGACGTCAGATCCTGATAGTTTTTGTTGTTAAAATTATGATACTTGAATGAACGTGATCGGTTTTTCTTATTCAAATAATATTTGATAATTCAGGTTTAAGTTTATTCTTTTTTTTGTGGGGATAGTTTGTTTATTATTGATGGTTTATAATTATTATGTATTATACGACTACATTATTTGTGGCTACTTTTAGCCATAAAAAAGCAAAATATATTATTTTTTAGTATTATTTTTTAAGTCTTTGTCAAAATATTAATAAACGTGCTGTTTATGTTATTAATACTGTGTATATGAAAACCTTCATTTAACCATTAATATTTTCTAAATTATTTTAGGGTTTCGACCACCATAATTTTAATCGCACACACACGCTGTGTTCGGAATTACTACAACGAATTAAATACTTAGATGATGTGCATTTTGCTAACTAAAATAAAATAACTGCATGTACATATTTAATTAAAATATTTATCACTGTAAAATATACGACATTCTGGTAGTATTTAATTGAAAAGGAGGGTTATTTATGTTTTTGATTATCAGCCGATAGATAAATCCTGTAATGTATTTGAATCAGGTCTGTTGAGTCGGATCGCCAAGATTCAGACTCCTTCATAAATGGCTAATGTATATAAATTACTAATAACAAATTTATTTCAATAAAATGGTCAATACAGATTACCACATGGGAAACTTCTTTAGCATTGTGAATTTATATTTAAATAAATTTGTAAAACAAAATTACAAACATTGGCCTTAAAGTTTAGAGCTAAAATGATGTATTTACCATATATTGTTATATAAGTTTTTTAAGTATATACATTTTTACCGACTTCAAAGCTCTGGTTTTAAGTAATGGAAAATCCTTATCGGTGGTCACGAGGGCTAAACGTCAAGCTAGTTAGTCTGGTCTCCCGATGATGGGGTTGTTCGAATCCTGGTTAGGTGTACTTGGGGTGTTTTCTACTAAATTGTTTCCCATTCTCCTTTCACGAAAATGTGGATACACGCCTTCTTAATTCTACCTTACTCGTCCCTATCTCATTACTGTAGTTAAATGAAGACAACTCGAACTGACAGTAAAAAGCAGAGCAAAACAAAAGCCGATATTTTAAATTGTGTTTTTAAGTCATGAAAAATCGTGATGTGGTTCGGCGAACAGAACTTTTCTTTTTCTTTCAAAATGTTCGTCCAAGAATGTTTAGAGTGTGTCCCTGATAAGATATGTAAAATATGTATTATTGGTTCGATTGTTTGAACACAATACACAATAGGGAAGTTTCCATTCTAATGTTTGCCGGATTATCTCATGGGTTTATCCCCAATTACTGTCCTGGGGGGTTCGACATTGTGCTGTCAGTGTAGCGAGGAGTAGACTATTGTACCGTAGGGGGTGCGCACCGTGGGAAAGGTTTCTGCGCATGCGCGCGAACACGAGGGCAGCTGTCGTAACTTTGAACGCGCGACTTTCACGTGCTGCGAATATGAAACAAGTAGAACAGCATCCCCCCTCCCCTCTTTCGTACCTACCTGCCCCCCGCCCCCTCCCTCGGCCATCCTTTAAGTCCTTGAGTTCACGTCTTGACTTTTATTTACCTGGTAAATTATGTTCTACATAACAACTAGCAATATTAAATAATTTAAAAAATGATTTTTGATCATTGTAGTTGTGTTCGATGATATTTTTTGACCTTTGTTCACCAACCAAGACTCTCCCCCTCCATCCCTCCTCCCCATTTCCCGTAATTTAGAAACCAAACACATCCCAATTACGTTTTTGCACAGGATATTCCGTAGCTCATTAGTATGCAGCTAGCTCATAGTAAATATGTGCTGATTTTTTACATTGCGATAAATTCCACTCCGTTTACCTTGTATAATCATTTTGTCTTCACTCAAAAAAGGTAAACCTAGTGTGTAAAGACTTGAAAAAAATGTTCCCACTATTTGGTGTGCTTTCCTATGACATTTTAGTCAAATCATAGAGAAATTAAAAATATAAGAGCTATAAGATTGAATAAATAAAGACTCGTTGGCACGTGACAAAATAATTTCCATCTCGCTGCCAACGTGACTCGAACAACATGCTTGCTTAAAACACCTCTTTACTGCGGTTGCTTAATCTTTACTCTATTTTTAAACAGCATACCTTGGATTGGTGGGCACGTCGGCTAGGGCGACTACCTCGTCTGGTTACTTTTTTGTTGGTGATGGGTTGGTCAGAGTTTTAATCTCGGCTGAATGTACCGAGGATTGTTTTTCAATAATTCCTTTCACTCCCTTCACAAATTTACTTTGAATTCTATCTTTTTTTTTGTAGCACTGCATCTTACTACCTGTTCAGGTTATACCTCTATATACTAATTGCACTAATGGGTTAGGGATTAGAAAAGCTTAATTTAGAGGAAATTCACCCACATTTGCGTGGAGGGAGAGTGGAAAACAATTTAGAAAAAAACCACCCTCAGTGCATCCGACCGGGATCGGACTCTGATCTCCTCGTCTTTGGCAGTCTAGTCCACCACGAGATTAGCGCGTTAAGCCACGCGGCCACCGAAGTGGGTCTGAACTCGATCGTCCTCATTCCTACTCATAAGTGTAAATATACTGTTAACCCGGATGGGTAGTAAGACACATTGCAAAATATTTTTTTATATAAAAACATTGGTTTCGTATACTAAACCAAAAGACAGAACCCCCATTAAAATAACCTCTTGATTGACATGTTTACACTTTGGTAGAGCGAGGGATGCATTCTGTTAGTTTTCGTTAGACAGTTCGTTTTTTCACTCACAACATAAGAGCACTTGGACTAGCTCTTTGGGATCGATGCGAGTCTTAAATTGATCAATAAAAACAATGGGGAGGAGAGTTTTCCTTGGAACGTGACTGTCAGTCATCGGGGATTTGTGTGTTTTTTTGTTGTAGATATGTTGTGGTCATTTATCCACGGTATAAGGTGAGCTATTAAAAGAAAGAGAAAGGCATCCATATTAAGCTTTCTTGTGAAGCTGTCAAAAGCTTGCTTTATTGAATACTTCTTATGGATGTTTTGCAACGAGAGCCGAAATCGCCCTTGGCTTCAAGACTGATAGATAGCTTTCCATATCGTGATTCAACTGAAACTTTAAAAAAACTTACAACATATAGCTATTTTATACCTTCTGAGTCACACGACATTTTGTTCAATTAGTTATTTCGATCAAGGATGCAATTTAAAGCGGATGTTTAGCCAGAATAGGGCTATGTAGTCTTAATTCAGACATCCAAAGTTTAAATTAAACTGGTAAGTAAGTATTCCAAGGTGATAACCATTTGGGTAGTTGTCATATTGTCCTTCTAGTCTTACTACCTTATCTTGTAATCTACATTTAATACACTTATGGAATAGGGATGAAGAAGATAGAACATAGATGAATTGCACCCATTTGCATGAAGGGAGAATGAGAAACCATTTAGGGAAAGCCCAACAGTAAAAACAGCTGGGATTCGAATTCTGAACTTCTTTCCATAGTTAAATCTGTTAAGGAGGACTTGACGTTTAGTTCGCGTGACCCTTGATGCGGGTATTGAAAATCTTTTAGTTTAAATCACCCTCTTGCAGATTATAAAGGACATGATAATTGTTCACCCCTACTGTAACCGGTGGTACTTAAGGGGGAAGCGTAGGAGACACAAGAATAAAGTGTGTTTTTGTAGTTTTTATAGCAACTTATTTTGTTCTAAGTAAATAACATTGTTCCAGTAGAAACATAATTTAATTTTCTTCACATAGTGATATAAACCGTTGTTGAATATATGTTAAGAGTATAGTGGCATTAGACGAGAAACTTTTTAACACACGAGAAAAAGCTGTCATTAAATTTCATGATACCCTTGACAAATATTCAACAACTGTAGAGGTCACCTTGTGAAGAAAATTAAACTATGTTTATACTGGAGCAATATTTGATTTATTTTGACCAAAAAATGTTTTGATTATAAAAACTTCTGAAACACTAGGCTTTTTCTTGCTTCCCCTACACCAATCCAGCGCTAGTTTTGACAAACATTCTGGAACAGACCCATCACAAAGTCAGGCTGACACCCACGGCTGATTCACAAGCCTTTTTTTTTGGTATAAACTGACCCGTTTCTCGTGATATTCTTAAGGAATCTGATAGTGGTTATAGGTTTTTATGTCACTGACAAAACTTTGGTTTTATCTTGTAACTCATTTAATGCTTATGTGATTAAATACATATAAGGAGGCATCTCTCTATTGTTTTACTACTCCTACTAGGGGTACCTTGACATGTTTAATAATGTCGTAAAGCAAAACTCGTACGCGAAACAAAAGTAAACCCAGGGACATTACATTACACCTTAGTTGATTTTGTACTGGAGAGTTAAAGTATCAAATATGATTGTTGGACGTTTGTAGGCTAGGATGGCTAATAGGAAATCGCGTGTTAGAGTTTATTTGCGCCAGTCGTGTTGAGCTCGACCACCGAGGACGGGGAGCTCGAGATTCGAATCTCGGTCGGGTGAACTGTTTTTTTTCTTCTTTTCTAAATGGTTTCCCACTCTCCCTCCACGCAAATGCGGGTTCAATTCCTCTAAATTAAACCTTCCAAATTCCTAATCCATTAGTGTAAATAGTACTTAAGCGTATAACCGAACGGATAATAAGACGCGGTGCTAAATAATAATAATAATAATAATAATAATAATAATAATAATAATAATAATAATAATAATAATAATAATAAATAATAATAAATAATAATAGAGTTTATTTTCCTATTTGAGTATTTAACACACGTTCTAAACACAGTTTACACAACATACAACTTTACGAATATACGAAATTTAACTAACATGATAAGAGTAGATTTTGAGATAATTTTTTTTCTCTTTTACCCTTAAGTAAACTACTACCCTTAATGTTATGGTTTGATGGATGGCTCTATAAAATCCCTCCGGGAAACCATATGAAAACTCTAGAAACCCAATTTTAGTCCCAGTAACAGACAGACCTACAGAACTGATGGTATAGAAAAATATAACTTTTTCGGGATCAGATCATAAAACCTCGACATCCATCAAAATCTCGAGCTAGTTTTTTTACGATCTCAATACTTTCTCAATCCAAGGGCTACTAGAAAATAAAAATCATATCATGACTTAAACAAAGGACAAAACGTTTTAATTTTCATAGTAAGGGCCCTTCCTCATCTGACCTAGGGAAGCTAGCCTACTAGATCTACGTTCACGTAGATTATTAATATTTATTTTAATAAACAGTGGCTTAAATATTTCTTTTATTGATATATTTACATTAATATATATATATTTAAAATAATAAATGTTGATACTTTTTCCGAAAATGCCGATACCTGAATACCTAAAAAATAACACGATTAAAATAGTTAAATGCTTTTAGTTTTGATCACGAAAAAAGTGTGAATTTTATAAAAATATCTTTTTATGAAAATTTGACTGAACCCATACTAAATACCCACATACCTAGCGCCTAAATAAAAATTAGTTAGCAAAACGAAACACGATTTTCACTCATGTTTTAGAATTCTCTCTCTCGGTGTGTTATTACACCTCTACAAAGGTTTGAGTGATATAAGTGTATAAATCTTGTCACGTGATCTCGTTGGCTGATTTGTAGACTTTGAGACGGGTGTGGGCTGGTACAGTTCCTCCTGGTCCTCGAGGCGAAATGTAGAACCGGTCCCCCCTGCGGGGGATGGAAGGCCGAACTACTCACCTAGAAAAAAAAAAGAAGGGGTTTTAGATTCCGTCAGTGGAGCTTTCCTAGTAAAATAACGGGTCTCACGGACTTGCGCTCATGCGAGAACTCCCCCCTCTCACATTGATTATCATTATATTATATATATATATATTATTTGCACCGCGTCTTACTACCCGTTCGGGTTATACGCACTTACGCTAATGTGTAATGGTAGGGTGATTGTGAGATGAAATAGAGGACCTAACAGTTTAACGTGGAATCCGAACCACGGTGGAGGCCTGGCATTCCTCACATTCACAAGTTGTGATCACATTGATTATCGTTCGTCAACTTCAGATCTGTATTGACTCCCACAAGCCCTTGCGCGTCATAGCGCTCTTTTGTTGACGGATGACAAGCATTGTGGATCTACTAAATAGCAATGATCAAGTTCTTAGAAAAGTACGTTGAAAATATCGTACACAATATTAGTTTAATGCACATGATATATAGATTATTGTGAGTTTTTACTTTCTCTCGACTCTTCATGGAAAGAAGTATTGTTGATCTTAAAAAAAATCGAACTCGAGATTTTGATGGATATCGACGTTTCGTGATCCTGTGAAACAGAAAAAGTTATTTTCACGATATCTATCTTGGCCTAGAGCCTAAATAATTTTACTGATTGGGCTAAAACTAGGTATCTATGATTTTCATAAGGTTTTCCCCGAGGTGTTTTTGGGATTAGATGTCCAACTCTAAAATTAAGGGTAGTTTACTGAAGGGCAAAAAGAGAAATGATATTTTCGAAATCCGCTCTAACGTGTTTGTTTAAATATTGTATCTAGGCATTGTTCCTATTCCAAACCAAATGGCAACTCATCTTTGCCCGTAGAAAATGACCTTTGAGCATACTTTACATCAGCGGAAATATCCAATTTTGATCACATATCCACAACTATTTGAGATACGAGGTAGCTTATCATTGTAACGTTGTAGTAATATTAAAATAAAAAATATTTTATTTAAATATGTTTTTATAAAACCAATAGTTTCTAAGCCTTAGCCAAATATATTTGATTCAAGGTCTTTTAAATTGGTTGTTATGCTCTTTGGTAGACAGATATGTTCCTCTTTTCTCGCAGTTTCTCTATAAAAGTGTATATTATTTCATTTATGCTCTTTGGTGGAGTGTATCTGAAATGTGTAACATTCAGTTTCTCAAACCTTAAAGAGATTTTAGTAACTATCTATTTTAAGATAGAGAGAAAGTTTGTGTGGTGCCCTGTGCCATTTATTTCTTTTCTTCTTACACTCGTGACAGAAAAAGTCCTATTATATTGGAATTGAAATATAAAGGTGGGTTTGAAAAATATTGTGTTTTTTTATGCGGCTATTATTGAATAAAAGTCTGTATTGATACTATTTGTCATTTGTAATAGCTGTGTAACATATTATTTGACGTATGCATAGTACATAATATAGTGGAGTCGGGTGATAAAATAATATAGATTTAGAACACTAACAAAAATAATTTAACTTTTTTATTATTATTATTTTATACGAAAAGTGATAGCTGCTAATAGGACATTAAAATGGTCAGATCTTCCCTTTATTATGGTAATTACACTTTATTAGGCTGTAGGTATATAAATCTATATTTGGACGTCAGCTCTGAAATGTTGATTTGTATACTGGGAAATGTTTGACTCTGAGACCAGACTATGAATACAGCACTAAGTCAGTCAAGTCATTTGGCAACATTGCCCCATGGTTTATTTACTGATATACTCAAATTGGCGAGATCTTTCAGGTGCATTAGGCCTATGTTGCGCCAACCACTGAGCTATTCAGTAATCGTCCCGTACCCAGGGTCATTCCTCACTCATATTTTAAGGCATGATACGATTTATGGATACCTCAGTGGTTACACCATTGGCGTACCTAGCCAAAGGTCCCAGGTTTGATTCTCATTTACAGGTGTTATTTTTCAATTTAAAGAATATGATATTTATATGCGGCCATAACTGTAACTAACAAATATAATAGCTTTGCTATTTAATCCATCATTTTTGATCTAAATTTCAAATTGAATTCCATCAAATCCGAATCCGGGATCCAATTGGCTCTAATGTTTCGAATACGATTCGAATATTTTTTTTAATAATATATTAAGTTTCTGAATTTTCGAACCTTGGATTCGGATTTGAAATTTCAAAGTTTTGTAGGCCTACATTGCTATGGAATATTAATTCTCTGAGGGATGGATGTGTTTATAATAATTGAAGGGAAGCTGGTTCAGAAACATTTCTACTGCTCTTGTAATTATCATCCTCGAGAACTGTGCAGGCAGGACTCGCCGGTTAGTTTTATGTCTCGAGTCATCTTCTCTTTCTCAACTCCCCTCGCCAGACGGCCCTGCCCAAATCGTGCTGGAATTATCTACAGGTGAGGATGTACTTGGTGGGTGAGAAGGGCTGAGGGGTAGAATAAGAAGGGTCTACTTTTTAGTCCAACAAAAAAAGAAAAAAGAGAGAGAGAGAAAGAGAAGGTTTAAAATACTAGCGTGAGCTAAGGCTAATAAAAAACCTCCCATTTCTCGTACAATACCTGCTCAAGAGTTCAACTTTTCCCAGTCCTATAGTGGAAATGCTATGAACGTGGTAAAACAGAGAAATTACATGAGGGGGCAACAGAGGAATATTTGTGAATTTGGAACATTTAACTGAAAACTTTAAGGAGGTGGGATGGAAGGGAATATGATTTAAGCAGCTTTTGTTTGTATAAAAAAAAGTTGGTCAAAATAAATAAAATATTGCTTTAGTTATTCTTGTAGATATATAGTCTAATTTAATTTTCTACAAATAATGATCTCAACAATTATTCATATACATCTTTCTAAATAAAACTGAAACTTTTAAAATCAAGAGTAAAAGTCATGTTCGAATTCAGCGATGCCCATTAGAAAATATTAGATAACGGCTTGGATTACTACTTTTAGAAAATTAAATTAAAAATATAATGTATACTGGAGCAATGTTTATTTTGGCAAATGTTTTTTGCACTGCCCCTTCTTATATATAACCCGTTCGGGCTATACGCTTATGTACTAATTACGATTGATATTTAGAGGAAGTGTACCCTCATTCACGCGGAGGAGAGTGGAAAACAATTTTGGAAAAAACCACCCTCAGTACACCCGACCGAGATTCGATCCTTGATCTCACAGTCATCAGCAGTTTAGTCTACTTCGAGAGTAGCGCGTTAGACCATGTGGCCACTGAAGCTGTTTTTTTCTATTAAAATTACATAAATTAAGGACTTTAATTCGGGATTTATTTCACCCCACCCTAAGTAGGCCTTCACGTAGAAGGAAAAAACAAATTGAAGAACTCAAGCAATGATTCGGACACTTTTTTTTTTATCTTTTTCCCCACCAACCCCCATTTTCTTCCTGAAACATTGCGACCGCATGTATTTCCCGTAAAAGTCAAATCATTCTTTTCTAAACAACCGCTATTGACACTTTTTTTTATGAAAAATGAAATCTTATTTCTCTCTATACTATTCTCAGTCCAAAGTGTCTGGATCCGCTTTGGTGGCAGCACGGTCTAACGCGCAACTCTTGTAGTAGACTAGATCACCGATGACGCGGAGATCGAGATTCGAATCTCGGTCGGGCTCACTGTGAGGTTTTTCCACAAAATGGTTTTCCACTCTCCCTCTACACAAATGCGAGCACACTTTCTATAAATATAACCTTAATAATCCCTAAAACCATTAGCGTAATTAGTATATAAGCGTATAAGGTGTAACCCTAACCGGAAATAAGACGTGGTGCTGATAAAAAATCTGGATAAATAAGAATTCCTTCTGGGAAACAAAAGGATGCTTACAGCCCTCTACAGAGGCGCAGCAAGAAATATACTTTGGGATCGGCATACGATCAAGGCTGTAGCCAAAAGGAAATTTCTGGGGGTGGAGTGAGGGGATTAGGGGGCACGGGGCCCTAACTTCCGAAAGTTGAGAAAATGTATTAGTAATTGAACTATACTAGAAGCTAGTTAGTTTATTTTATGGTAGCGTAGATAATCGATTTTGATAATTTAAGTGACCTTTCATACAATGTATCTAATCTATTATTTCTGTACTTTTTTTACAACTAGGAATTTTGGGGACTCTTTAAATATACGTAACTTTTTTTAATATCTACTAGTCTTAAAATGTTGGAACTACATTCAACACATCCTCATTCCTCTATATTATTGTTCTACTACATATAATTGAAGTGGCCAAAGCATCGTATAGGCTACCTCGTATTTGAATCAAGTTTGGTTACTTATGTACACTCTATTTACCCCTAAAGATAGCAGTCTAACCTTGATGAATTACACTATGGCCCTATCTCATAGGCTATATACCATAGTGGAATAATACAAGGTAAGCTTGCTACTTTACAATGTAAATTCTGAAAGGTAGCAGTCTAACCTTAACCGATAGCAATACGGCCCTATCTAATAAGCTGCATCATAGTGTAACCCGTCAGTATAACTGGAGTGTACGTATTTTTTGGGGTGAAGCTGATAGTCTGCAAGCAATAAATATCCTGGAACTACGAGTAATATTGTGTGGAAAGATTCACCCTGTTTGTGCTGATAGACTGCAAGCAATAAAGATCCTGGAACTACGAGTAATATTTTGTGGAAAGATTCACCCTGGTTGTGCTGATAGACTGCAAGCAATAAAGATCCTGGAACTACGAGTAATATTTTGTGGAAAGATTCACCCTGTTTGTGCTATTACCCGAGTCAAGTTCGGGTGTGTGCGTTTATTTTGTTTGGGCTAAGCTGACAGACTGTAAGTCAGGTGTTGAAATATGGACGAGTCAGCCAAAGTCTTGTGGAGATCCTATCTATGTTGTAGTTTCCAGACAACGGAGTTGTGGGACAAGACTTTATGTTTAGTAACTCCCCGGTTTAAATTGATACCAGGAATAGGCGGTCAGCCACTCGCTCGTATTTAGTATAGCTTGTGACACGCAAGTGCATATTCCTAATTACGGAACCTCGTTCACTTGTTTTGTGTTTGTGCTGTGTGGGGTGATTGGTCTCATTTGAATAACCAGTTATCATCTACTTCTAGTGGGCACACGTGTTGGAAATTTGAAGGCAGAGGGCAACAGGGAGGTGGTTTACACAGAATATGTTACTCTGCAGGCAAATAACTCTCTTCATTATGTATATATAGTTAAGTATATTTATCCATATGTTAAGTAGGGTATAAACTATTTGATTTATTGTTCTTGAATATCTTATAAGGGTGTCCTGGAATTTACTGACAACTTTTTCTCTTAATTTAAAATGTTTCTCGTCTAGAGCCCATATGTTCACGACAGATATTTGAGAACTGCTGATATCACCATGGGAAGAAAATAAACTCTTTATGTTTCTACTGGAGTCACATTTTTTTTTTACCAAAAATATGTTTTTTCCATAAAGACCGCAAAAACACTGCCCTTAACTCGCATTCCAACTCGTAATCTTTACACTTCTGAACAGATTCCACCACCGAGTTTTAAGTTTTATTATTCAATTTCTCTCAAGTAAAAACTGTCGTCTAGTCACTCTTCAGTGTCTTTAAGTTTTAACCAGTAAACCCTTGTGAAACTTTCGCACATTCAACCTCACCCCCAAAAGATCTGGTATTTTATTGGGTTGATGAAATTAAATACTCAGCGAAGTGTATACACAAAATAGCAAAGAGAGTTTATTAATGTGAACATATTTACAATTTAAAATACCTCTTTGTATACAATATTTGATGTCAGAATGCAATCATCTTGAATTTTGATTTTTCTTTTAACTTAAATTTTAAACAAACATAGTGTTTTAACGTAAACTGAGTATCCTATGCCAGAAATCGGTAAAAAAAATCCTATCCACTCTTACATTATTCATCGCTGTAGGCTTTGTATTAGTTGAGAAAAAGGGATGTTGATAACAGAAATAATATATATGATTTACAGTTTCTTTTAGATAATATTTCCCTACCGAGTTAAATTGTTTGAAGCCTTAGATGAAAAGTTTTTCTTACTTAAAAAACACACCAGAATATAATTATCATTTGTCAATTTGTGTTCGTTAGGGAAATCCATGCATGGATAGTTTTTATTCGAGATTATAATGGGAAATCAGGCCTATATTCCTGTTATTTTAGACGCTATTAGGTAATCAGTCCGCGCATAGTTAAGGCTATCATAATCTACTCGTCGGAGTGATATAAATTCCATCTAAATTTGTTTTTAATTATGTCGACGGGACCATGTAAGGGAAATAAATTGAAAAACTTCATTAGACGAACACAAGCGTAACCGTTCTTTTGGTTATTATGTCCCCTGAACAAGTAGTTTTGTTCTTGATTAGGGTGTAGCGTTGTCCTGGAAATATAGCCGAGGTTTATAGGCAGTCCAGTGATAATTAGAACTGTAGCAAGGAACATTAGAAGCAGAGGAGGTGAGGCCCAGACGAAGGAATATTGGTTATTAGGCGTAACCGGTTTTCCCTCCGTGGGATTTTAATTTACTCCGGGCTCGGAGGCAATTTACGGCTTGAAATGGCGGCGTTTCGGTTACGTGGATGTCTTAGCTGTCATACATTTTAATGTACCCACTCTCATTACATCTATCCCTCCATTGATTCGTACACTTCACTGAGCCACATCGTAAACTGGTTTGGGTGGCTCTCGTGTCCTTACAAGATTTAGTGATTTAATTCAGGAGCTAACCTACATAAACTAGATTACACTACTTGGCAAAACCAAAAGTGCACGTTTCTTTTGTAGCTTTTTTTTAAGGGGAGTATAGAACAATATTCTAGAAGAAAAATCCTACTTCGGGTTAGCCAACTGGAAAGGATTTCAATAGGGTTTTATTCTGATAATGGGCGAAGCTAATACAAAAATATTTGGATCAATTTATTGCACTTTTTCTGCCTGTAGATTGTTTTAATATATATATATATATA
>CABFWO010002688.1:78948-92632 GCA_902155825.1 Timema genevievae
CCCCCCCCCCCCCCGGCTACGGCCTTGCCTTATTTGCTGACCAGTTTCAAGTTTCGGATAGTGTTTGTATTAGCGAATGAAGATTGACGAGGTTCATGGATGAGAGCTAGTGTCAGGTAGTTGATTGGTTCTGACGTCTCTGACGAGAAGCTGATTGGGGCGTCTGCATAGAAACCTATTAACATTTTGTTGTTAGTTTTTTGCTTCTTACGCTGATGGCGCGGCAACTACTTCTCGGCACAAGGTAACTCACCGCCAAATTATGTTGCAGTCTTAATTTCTTTCGATGGATGTCTGTTGCGTCGTGTGTGAACTCTGAGCTTTGAAACTTGAGAATTCACTTCGGTAACGGACCGGCCTGAGTAGCTTTTTAACTTATAAGTAACCTGACGTGAGGTTTTTTGTTATTTATTTGAATAGTTATCTTTTTGCTCTAGGTGGATAGGATTTCCTTCTAGATGGAAATGGCTAGCCAATACATATTATTTATTACATTTTGTTTAAATAATCGGTGTTCGTTTAGCCGAATTGTTCAAATTTAAATAACATTAATTTGTTTTGTCTAGTTCGTTATAGGTCTGTACAAAGCTAAATCTAAATAATATAAAATATAATGTGTGTCTATATAAGGTAGTAGTTTATCCTTGTATTATGAAGCGAACTCAATTACACTTCAAGAAAGCGACAACTGTACTTATTCAGATGTAAGTGATAGAACTTATTATATTTTTGTTACAAGTCATTTATTACCTTTCATTGATTAACAAAACTACTTTTTGAAATGCTGTCGCCTACTAATTTTAAGTAGCAGGATATAAATAATTAATTATGGATAATGTATTCGCTGTTTTCCGTCTTTTCCCAAATTAAATTCTAAACCGTTCCCTTAAAAAACAGTTATTTCTTATTTTGACCTCTTTTATCTCCCAAGTACTGGCAATGAAGCGTCCACAAAACACAACTATTCTACCATCTTTTAGGCTCCCATCTCTCTATATCTGTGCCTAATAAGTCATAAGTGACATTCACTTTAATTTCGTTTATAATTTAGATTTTGTTTTCACCGTGCGTAATTAGCTTGTCGTAATTTAAAGAGGAATCTTGCGGATAATTCTAAAAAAAATCAATATCAGATGACGGAAGGATGATGATTCTGTGTAAACATCCGAAGGAAGAAATTTAAGCTGAGGTAATGCGCTTTACGGGGTATGTCTGGTTTCTGTCGTGCACTAAGATAGGATCAGGTTCTTGTTAGTAAACCATGAGGCATAGAAAGAGGTATATGAGCTTTGCCTTAATATTTATGTGTATGGGCACGTTCATAATGCGTTTGCCTCATCCTGGAAAATGTTTTATTATATTTAGATAAGTTATGAGTTTAATCAATTATTTGATACATAAATAATCTTTATTTTAAATCGTACCCATCGTATCCCAGTACCCATGAAATGTAGTAAGTTCATTACTCATTAATATATTTAAAATCAATGCTTTTTAAGATAACTCCTTTCCTTGAAGCTATCAAAATCCAAGCAGGAGATTTTTTCAAAAGAATTAATGTATTTACTATCTAAAACTATGTATATAGGCCTACATAGCTGAAATTATAGTATTTTTAGTTTAATTTAACACTGTATTTATTACGTTTCATTAATAAACATACAGTCTCAATTTTATAACTCACTCTCTTCTGTTGGCTTGTTTCCAGAATAAATGGCAACGTAGTTATTTCTGCAGTACGGCGTTAACTTTGTGAAAATATGCTCGAAGGATTTTTTTTATAGTATATAAGTCTAGGTAGAGATTAGAGAATGTGATACCGGTAAGGTAAACTACTACAAAGATAAGTGACATGGATGTAATGTACTTGCAACGCAATCCCACAAAAAAAAAAGGACCTAGACGTTTTAAATCTCAGGTTAAATTTACTTTGTTACATGTTTTCGTGAAAATATGTGCGTCTTTTTCCCCTTCCCGACGAGATAAATGACAAAATAAACTGACCAAGCTGCGTTGTGTTTTTTTTTAACAGTGGACTCACTGGCTTGCTCTCAAGTAAATGTTACGTGCTCCCAGCCCAGATATCATAACAAGTGAGAAGGTATTCAAACAAAAAAAGGTATAGTCTGTTCCCCTTAGCGTAAACTACAGCCAGGTCACCAAAGATGTTTTTTTAACCACGTATTAATACCGTTTGGATTATACGCACCCCACTTCACTGATCGCATGTCCTAAGGCGTCAGTTTCGCGTTGGACAAGACTGCCGATGATGGGGAGATCATGGTTCAATACCGGTTGGGTATAGTGAGGGTGGTTTCTCTTAAATGGTTTTTCCACTCTCTCGATTTTACATTCTCTCTCCAAGTGTCAGTACAGGTAATCATTATTGTCCCATTATATTTATTCTTAACACCTGGGACCGCCCCGATAGTTTGAAATTCGTCACCCCTTGACTTCCATCGTACCTCTATTTCATCTCGGCCAAGATTCTGGATCATTTACTCGGAGGTTCTTGGTTCACTGCCTGAAGTGAACGACTCCTTAAGGTGGGAGTGTAGAGAACATGAGGTAAGGGCAGTGTTAGTTTTATATCAAAACAAGTTTTGAATACAAACATTGCCCCAATATAAACACAGAGTTTAATTTTCTTCACATGGTGATATCAGCCGTTGAATATCTCTCATGAGCATAGCGATTAGATGATGATACATTTTTAAATGAATAGCAAAGTTATTAAATTCCAGGACACCATTGACAGATATTCAAGAACTGTTGAGGTCACCTTGTGAAGAAAATTAAACTTTTATGTTCCCACTGGAGAGTAATTATTAATTTATTTTGAAAAAAAAAAAATTATATATTTTTTCTATAAAAACTGCAAAAAAGCATTGGCCTTTTCTCACATCCCCTTCCTTAAAACTAAACCATATTCAAGGTCGTAACCTGACAGATTTGGACGGGCCTTGTCTGAAGCCTTTTTATTATTTTAAATAATTATGTTCAATAATAATTGTTTAGTCTAAGGGGTAAGGATGAATAAGGTTGTTTAGAGGAAAACGCAATATAACCAGGTCGAGAATCGAACCTCGACTTCCCCGTTACATGCAATCCATTTAATTAAGAGTCTGACGCCTTTGGCCATGTGGCTGATTGGAGTGTTGAGTCCAAGTTTTAACATAAAATAAGTCAAAATTCAGTGGCGTGGCGTGGCGTGTTGCCAGGGTAAGCGGAGATTGATAAGACTGTAGCTTTGATAAGTTCTCACCCTCTAGCTCCCCAATTGACCAACAATACATGCTTCACATGAGAGTAAATACTCATTTATATATGATCAATGAGTATCTTAGAATATCACGGGCACAGTTTAAACTAACTCTGCTAAAATTATTTAAATTGAAAAATTACACCTGAACACGGGAATTGAACCCGGGACCTTTGGCTTAGTATGCCAGTTGAGCTATCCGTGACTCGTACCATTCCCAGGGTCATTCTTCATTCATATTTTTAGGAAGAGTAATTTTTCACTTTAAAGAATGACATTTAGTTGCGTCTATAACCGTACTTAACTATAAAAAACTTGGTATTTAATCCATCATAGCTCTGCGTACCCTGGCAGAACTCCACGACATGTCAGCGGACTCGAAACACGGCTCAGACACTTCCCTACAAATCCGTGTTGGGATAGACGGGTTGTGTCCACCTTGCTACTCCCATGTTCGAGGTCCATGTTTGTGTGCATCAGACTGTCCAGGGAGGATGGGATTGGTTGTGTTCACCTTGCTACTCCTGTGTTCGAGATCCATGTTTGTGTGCACCAGACTGTCCAGGGAGGATGGGACTGGCTGTGTTCACCTTGCTATTCCTGTGTTCGAGGTCCATGTTTGTGGTCACCAGACTGTCCAGGGAGGATGAGAGGAGAGGCCAGTGTGTTTACTCTAGTCGTTAGGAACATTCTCTCTCCAGTAGGATCCTTGGAAAGTTAGTTCTCTTCCTTCCCCGACAACCTGCCTGTTCAGCTGCAAGGTCATCGTGTAGTGTCATTGTTACCAGCGACGTGTGGACGTGGAGATAGACGTCTACTGTTGGAAAATACACATGAACACGTCTCAGACCTCCAGAAATCCCGAGCTATCTAAGAAAGGGCTCGTTATTTCACAACATGGTTCATATCATGATGGAGGGGAAAGGCATCAACATGCCCTCCAATAGGATTAAAAACCTTACATTACATATTTTTAAGTTTATTAATTTAAAAAAAAAGGCGAATATCAACCACATTTTCACGTGGTGAAATCACACTTTTTGAGATCAAAGTAAATGTTCGATCTCCTAGATCAGTGTCTTTCAAACGGTGTGCCACGAAATTGAGAACAAATTTGAGGCGTAAAAATAAATCTTCAACATAAATCAAATTTTTTTTTTAAATATCACAATAACTGTAAAAATTTAAGCCATTGAACTTTTAAACACAATATTAATACGCTTTTTATTTAATGGTAAAATCTCTCTTTATAAAAAAAATTGCCTTGACAATTTTTAGCGCATTGTTCAGTGTGCCGTGAGTTGAAAAAGGTTGAGAATTGCTGTCATGGATAATTTCCCACTCAGATGCGGGCACACTTTATCATATCTACTCCATTAGTGTAAATATTTGGATATCTATTAAGATGAAGAAGGTTTCCACATCCAAAATAGTGTACAACTATTTTTTTATTATTCGTGTGTTTACAATTTTGTTCAGGAAATGCATGCTACAAATTATTATTATTATTTTTAATTCCTTGAATGGGTGACCGGGTGGTTTAGGGGTAAAGTGTGGGACATCTGTACTGAGAGTCCGGAGTCAATCCTCGGTCCCGGCACAGATTTATCTGATTGCCAAACCCTTCCTTCACCTCTGACAAGACGTGTATTAATCACAACTTGTAGTGGTTCGGATCCTACGTTAAACTGTAGATCCTCCATTTCATCTCACAATCACCCTACCATTACACATTAGCGTAAGTGCGTATAACCCAAACTGGTAGTAAGACGCGGTGCTAATAATGATACTTCCTTGAATTTGTTCAACATATGACAAGAGCACCCGTCTCTTCGTAACTAAGTTCGAAACTTGTGTACTCGTAGGGCTGTCTTGTGTTTGTCTGATCGAACATTATTTATAAAGAGTCTTCTTGTGGCCTTGTTCTCTCGCCTTGTCACACCGACAGGTTGGCGCGTTTCAGCGTAGGGGAGTCTGCACCATTGTAGTTCTCACGTGTACGCCTGTCAGCGATGCCACCAACGCCGCACCCACCGATCAGAGGAGCGCGCGCACACACACACGAAAACTGGGAGGACATATTTAGATACTATTTAACACGTGAAACTTTTCCTTTCGTCAATGATCCCAAATTGAACTACCCGCTTTGGTGATCTCATAATCTTAAGTAGTCACTCTAGAAATAGACTGGACTGCCGATGACTTGGGAGATTGGGGGTTCGAATCCCGGTTGGGTGTACTGAGGGTGGTTTTTACACTCGACCTCCACGCAAATGTGGGTACGCTTTTTTTTATAAATGTAACCTTCCTCATCCCTAACACATTAGTGTAATTACTACATATGTGGATAACCCGAGCGGATAGTAAGACGTGCTTAAAAAAAATCTTTAACATCGAGAATGTACCCATGTTAAATTTTCAAAATTATTTTTAAAATAATGGGAAGAATATTTAATTTGGAATTAAAATTAGAATACATATATAATATAAATAACTAGGGATTCTTATCTGGATTAATTAAATTTTCATATTACATTTCTAAAATATAAGTGCTATAGTTGAGGGCTGTCATTGATAATTGGACGCAGAATGTGTCTACGGGTCCGCAAGTCGTTTCAGCTCAGAGTAAAACACCAGCTTCGTACTTTGCGGATTGATGAGCGCACTTGATGATGATGATGATGATAATAATATTAATAACGTGAATTTTCTTTACAACAATTTAACTAACACGAATCTAAACAATTTGCTTAAAATATGTTTTAGAAGCGGAATAGCTTTTTCGTGCGTCGGGTCTTTTTTTCTCTCACCACATCTCACTATTCGTTCGAATTACGCATACCCTACTAATTACGTTAATATATTCAGGATGAGGGAGGTTGACTTTAAATGAAGTGTACCACCATTTGCGTAGAGCGAGTGGAAAAAATAAAAACACTCAATACACCCGACCGGTGCTCAAACTCTGATCTCCCTGTAATCGGCAGTCCAGTATATCATTAGTCACACCGAAGCGTGCTGCACTGCATCATACTACCCATTCGGGCCATCTACATATTTACACTAATAGCGTAAGGATGAGAGCGTGCACCCGAATTTACGTGGGGGGAAAAGTGGTACAATCCAATTTTAATTAAAACCACAAAGTTATTAGACCTATTTTCACGTATTCATACGTAAAGTCGTATGATTTGAAGCTCTCACTTTTGATTGCTATTATTAATACCTATAACATAATACTAATAATATATTAAAATAATATCATTTCAGAACGTAAATATATATGTTTGCATTTTTTGAAAGTTTCCTCCTACCAAAATCCTAAGCCCCCCTTGTATATTTGAGGCCCCCTTGCCCCCTAGCTCTCAATCCCGCACACGCCATTGCCTCCGGCCACGACCGATCTCCCTCCAGGCCCAGTCTGATGTTTGTAGCTCTATCACGTTTTGTGCGTTTGTCTGTACCTGAATCGGTGGGGGAAATGGTGGGCGGGCCTCCACGGGCTCACCAGCCAATTTCCGCCGCCGATTCCATTGAGCCGGAATCAACCCACGGAGGTCACTATCAAATAAAACATTTCTACCTTTGATAGAAACATCGGCTCTTCTGACATTGCGTTTGAACAAAACACAACATTAGATTGTACTTACATTTGGAGTAAAAACATATTTAAGGGAAAGAGGGGTGGGGGTGGGGGGCGAGGTTCTTAAATTTGGTGCGTGCAATTTTCCCTCCAACCTATGGTAACATTTCAAGGGTAGTTTTATTATTAGAATATAAATAGATACAAAAAAGAAGCCCGCTTCGGTGGCCTCATGATCTAGGACGTCACTCTCTCGCAATAGGTTAGACTGCTGATGACGGGGAGATCGGGGTTCGATCCCAGTCGGGTCTACTGATGGGAATTTCCCTGACTGGTTTTTCACTCCCCCTCCACACAAATGCGGGTGCGCTTCCTCTAAATCCAACCTTCCCTATCCTTAACATAATAATAATTAGTACATAAGCGTCTAACTCAAACCGGTAGTAAAACGTGGTAATATATTTAAGATTCTAATGGCAAAAAGTATTTACCGAGTGATATTTGTAAAATGACTGCATTGGTTAGTTAACACGTGGGAAAGGGCGTTGGTCTCGTATAGTCTGGTTTTCCGGTGACGGGAAGCTTAAGGTCCTTAATCCTGACCAGATTTACTCAGGTAGGCTACTAAATGGTTTTCCACTCTCCTTCCATGTAAATGCGGCTGCTACCCTTCCTAATTCTACCCTACTAATCCTTACCATATTAGTAAATAGATAGCCCTGGCGTATTAAGGCGTGGGGAACAATAATAATCATATATATTTGTAAAATAGTTATATAACTAATTTATGTTACTAAGTATGGAGTAAAGTGCATCTATTTGTAAAAATAACTTATCAAGCAAGAAAATCACAAGGTCAATTCAATTAGATAAGTATTTGTTTCTTTTATCTATACTAACTTATCTCATCAGCTAGTTACCTTGGGTGCGGACGATTTTTACTAGCGAAAATAAGTGACCTTGATAATAGCTGGATATGAAACAGGACGCTTTGTGTAAGTTCATGAAATGAAAAAATGCAGCATTTATGCATATTCGTTTATTTAATTAATTTCACATAGACCTAATGCTATGGCAATCATTTTATTACTTTTAATTTATCAAGATAAATTGTTTGTCTTAAAGAAAAAACATGTATAAATGTTAAATACACTGTATTTATCACAAAATAATGAATAGAGATTTGCAACATCTTTCAGATAGCATAAACATAATTTTTGCCGTCAATATTGATAACATTCTACTTTATTATAAGTATTATTTTATAAGTAATGGTAATATCTATCAAAAAGTGACGGCTGCAGATCACATCACATGATTTGACTTATCAATTTAATAAAGTTTTATAGTAACTTTTGTAACTGTCAAAAATTGACTTTACTATACCCCAATTTGATTACGAATGGACATAGCTGATAGCTAGAACAAGTTACAAGATGTAGGCTAATATCACGTTTTCATACATCAGGTCTTGTGATATAAATTTCAGTGTTTTCATTGAACGAATGAAGACTACAGTAAATTGAGGTAGCTGTATTACTTAACCAAGCTAGGGGTTATACGGAGGGAAAGGGGTGGTGGTGAGACGGACCTCTTTAGTTAATTTTATTTATTAGTGTACTTATGTGATATATTGTTTCAAAAACTGCACTTAAAACGTTCAATAACTTAGTAAAAAATAAAATGAAAGTAAATTAAGTGTTTTTTTTGTCTGTAGGGTGCTATACGATGTGATCATAGGTAACGCGCCGTCTCGTGACCTTGAATCTACCTGGGTATCGCCCTGAAAGGAAGGTGTAACAGTGGTGCCATGTTGTTATTATTATTATTAGCACCGCGTCTTACTACCCGTTCGGGTTATACGCACTTACGCTAATGTGTAATGTTAGGGTGATTGTGAGAAACGTGGGATCCGAACCACGGTGGAGGCCTGGCATTCCTCACATTCACAAGTTGTGATTAATACACGTTTTGTCAGAGGTGAAGGAATGTTTTGGCAATCAGATGTTGACATATGAACGAGAACTTTAGAACTTCTATAATCATCCATTTAATAACATTTACAAGATCTCGTTGATAAATATATTACGTTTAAAATATGTATCTCCAATATACCTTTATTCAAATCCCGCTCAGGACAGATTTAATCTTCGTGATAAATGCGATTGCAAGAGATAACAACTCACTTTGTAAAAACCTCATTATGAATAACTATACAAATGAGCACGTGGACAAAGACGTGTGTGTCGATTAGTCTAGGACAGGTTGTTGGTGATGTGGTGGATTGGGGTTCCAGCCCCGGTTGGTGAATATTCTCTCTCTAAATGGCCTCTCACTCTTCACGCGAATGCAGGTACACTTTCTCTAAATTATACCTTTCTTATCCCTATACCATTAGTTAAAATATGCTAATAGACCAAACGGGTAGCAAGACCCAGCGCACAAATAGAATCATTAAGCTACCTTGTAAACCTACAAACTCACATTTCGTGAATTTAAAATTAGTTCGATGTTAATATTATACTGCGTTTGTCTTCTAAAGTAAAAAATAAATAAAAAGTGGTGTGGGTAGATTTGAAGTTAAACCACGCGTACAGGTTTGTATTTACCGTTGCTATATTGCAGACTCATATGTTTGTCTCGAGCTGATAAGCGGACTATTTGTTTATCTAATAACACACGCCCAACATATCCCATCACGTCTTGGAAATGTTGGGTCGCAGACAAGATCCAGGCAACGGTGATATTTTTACAAGGTTTTTATATCTTCAATATACAATATATATTTTATGTACAACCGCGTCTTAAGGTGAGACTTTAGGGGCAGTGAGAAAAGGTCAGTTTTTTTTGCAGATTTAAATCAAAACACATTTTTTGGGTCAAAGTAAATAACATATTTATCCAGTAGAAACATTTAGTTTGCTTTTCCTCTCATGGTGACCTCAACTTTAGTTGAATATCTGTCAAGGGTGTCCTAGAATTTAATGACAACTTTTCCACTTAATTTGACAAGTTTCTCTCCTAGTTACGCTATATTCATTACAGATATTCAACAGCTGTTAATATCACCATGTGAAGAAAAGTAAACTCTGTACTGAATAAAGATTTTATTTATTTTGATCAGAAAAAAGATTTTGCTATAAAAACTGCAAAAACACTGAATTTAACTCGCTTTACCTACACTTCCCCCTTAACAGGGGTTGACCGCATATTTACACCAACGGAGTAGGGAGGAGAAAGGTAGAAATAAAAGGATATATACCCGCATTTTCGAGGGGAAAACCACCCGGCCACGCCGCCACCGGCAAACTAGACTAAATAAGACTGGCGCATTTTTTTCCGAGTACCAACCGGTGCAGGTCATATGATTGGTCTCCAAATATTTCTCACTCGACTCGTCACTATTATCATTGAATAAATAAATGAAAAAAAAAACGTTCAGGGCTCTCCACGTGGAAGCTGGAGAACGACTAGGACCATACCCCTCTCTGTAGTAGAACAATTAATCAGATAGATATTTCTAGATATGTACGTTATCGAGGAATAATTTGTTTAGTGTTTTTCTTAAACTTTGAACAGGCAAAGGTATTTGCTAAGATGGTATGTTTTAGTTCACGCCCCATGTCAGACTCTCAACAAAGAGGAAATAAATTTGGTTTGAAAGAGAACTATTGCTATCAATAAAGTAAATAGTAGTTCTCCCCCTTTTATATTGATTTGAGGGAGGTTGTGTGTCAAGCTAGGGGATGAAATTGTCTCAGGATAGGGTTGAATGGCGAGCTTACGTTCTGGTAGCCATCAACTTTTGAGTTGCTAAAGGCCATAATTAGTATTATTTCATAGGAATTGATACTATCTATAATCCCATTATTGGACATATAAGTGTATGAGAATTGTTTTATTAACTTAAGTAACTGCCAAAAAAGTTCCTTCCTAACTGAATCTGTAGGGGTCCAGCGCCTGATCGTTCCTTACCACTTCAGTACTCACCTCATGTTAAATATTTTATACAAACGGTGGAGTAAGGAAAAAAAATCAATGGTGTTGAGTTATCGACAGTCATTCTGAGACTTGCTTGAGTAGCCAAGAGGAGCAGCACGCACTGGTCAATCGCAAAAAAAGTGAAGCCAGGGGAATTCTGAGGTTTTTTGGGTGCTTTTTGGACACTGGAAGTGGCTTCACAACTTGCTTGTCATGGTACCGTGATAACTTTGTGGATTTTAGACTGACAAGTTCTTTTAGACAGTCAAATAGTAGCCATCTATTATTTCATGTTCAAACAATTTTTAAAAATTATAAATCTAGTTTTATATGACCCAATGGCGCAATGGGAGCGCGGTCAAAATGTAAAGATCATAATTACTTGCCGAGAAAAGGTCTATAATAAAATTTGTAGTTGTTCTATAAAATTATCCCTGTGAGGACTTTTCGTGATATCATTATTTATCTTGTATTATTGTATAAGATCATGCTTCCAAAGTTTTGTTGTATATTTTCAGACTTCATGTTAATCTATAATACTTTTGAATCAGTCATTCGCTGACCTCCTGTCCGCTAATATTGGTTTTATTAATTCTGTCTAATAAAGTATGTATATATTGTCTCTACGTATATTTTGTTTATGAGTAATTGCCCCCTCCCACCCCCCCATTTAATTGTAAATTGTTTTACATTACCTAATCAAAGAGTTGAGAAGATAATAAATTCTACCTTACTAATCCATACCTTGTTATCGAACACCTGGATGGCTAGTAGGACGCAGCTAGAAAATAAAATAAAACTGATTGAGGTGTCAGCTAAAGTTCTTTTCATGGTGAACTGAAAGTCCGTTTTGTTGCAGCACATTCCTTTGTGTTCTTGCAAACAATGATGGTCTTTGTAAGGGAATCCGGCAATTCTAGGCAAGGAGAACATCTTCCAGCTCATTTCCATCTATACCAGGACTAAGGACGTCTGATTCGTCAAGACCTTCGCCTGCCTTCTCTCCTCTCCCCTTACACCCACCCCATATTATTATCAAGTCTTGCCTCGAGCCACCGTTCTCTTGGCTACTAAGTTTATCCTCCACCTCACCCTTTTTTTTTCCAACCCTACGGGCTGAATATAAATTAGGTTTTCTGAGTGTGTTCTTCTGTCCCTTTCTTTTCCCTCTTCACGAAAAGAATACAAAAAAAGTACAATATTTTTTGTCTGTCTTTTGTTGTTGAGACTGTTTATTGTGAGAGTGCATTTTTCCGAGGTGCATGCTTTGGTCAGTCGACCATGCGGAACTGGCTACTGAGTAGGTACAGCAAGGGACAGGGAAATGTCAGCGCTCGACGATGTTCGACGCTTCATTTAGTCGTTCGATCGAGCTACAGGTCTTTGGTCTGCGAAGAATGTGGGGAGGGGAGAAAAGTTGTGTCGGTAACGAAAATAACTTAGCGGTTAGTAAGTTTTAAGTTTTATAGCGGCAATACACCTCACTTGAGTTTGAAACACCCGTTCAAACGGTCAATAGATAGTACAGGCCTATATTAAAGACACACGATTTAATAACGTAAACAAAAATTCGTGAGAGGTTAGACAGTTACGATAAAATATGAACTCTTATCAAAATAGTTCTAGAATGTCGCGCTAAGTAGGCCTAATACTAAAACCAGCTAATAAAGTTAATTTCTCTCCGCATCGTTGGCACCCGGACAAAGGTCTAGATCTCGTCAGGTATGATTTTTTGTCGGTGACCCTGTTTGTAAAAGAGGTATTCTTGATTACAATAATATTAAAATAAAGCTAAACAATTGAATTTAAATAAAATACCAATAATCGCGTTTCAAAAGAGCAAATTTAATCTCAATACTATTTTATTTTTACAGAATATTAGGATTATTATACATTTTATCGTCACTTTATAAACACTAAAATATTTAAGCAAATATGGTACGTAGTCAATTAGTAAAATTTGTTTCAAATAGTTTCCAATCGAAGTAAATATGAAACTAAAGCGGGGTCTTAAGCTGGAATGAAAGGGAACATGAGATGACAAGTACTTTTGCAGATTTTAAAACAAAAATATATTTTTAGACAATAATATAGGCCCTAATCAAATAGTGATTTATTAGATAAGTTTAGCTCAGTTTCCTACAAATAGTAATCTCATCAGTTCTTGAATGTATGTCATGGCATTTGATGATAAACTTTTTAAACGAATAGAAAAGGTTCTCACCAAATTACAGTATGGCTATGATAAATATTTAAAAAACTGTTGAGATTGTTATATGTAGAAAATAGAACTAAACTCACTATTTTATTCACTGTGTAAAAAAAATTGTTATAAAAACTGCACAAATACAGTCGTTGCTTTGCATCTCACCATAATCTAAGGAGAAGAAAAGAGGACGGCAGCTGAGAGGAAACATGATCGCACTAGCGTGGAGAGAGGATTGGGAAAACAAAGTTAAAATCAGATGTGGGAACACTCCCTACCTCCCTCCAGTGCACTCTGTCAGGATTCGAACTGTGAACAAGTGCATTGCTTCTGAACTAGATTACACATTAATCCTGATAACTGGGCTCCCAATTATACTATGTGTCCTTCGGTGGACACATGGTCTAACGCGTCACTCTCGCAATAGACTAGACTGCAGATGACTGAGATATCGGGGTTCGAATCTCGATCAGGTGTACTGAGGGTGGCTATTCCCAAATTGTTTCCCACTTTACCTTCAGGCAAATTCGGATACATTTCCTCTAGATTCATCCTTCCTCGTCCTTAATATGTTAGCGTAATTAGTCATATGCATATAACCTGGACAAGTTGTAAGACGCGGTGATAAAAAGTTATATATATATATATATAT
>CABFWO010002688.1:93565-111762 GCA_902155825.1 Timema genevievae
GTTGCCTTGGGTCCCCGTGGAAAGGGGGTTCTTGTTAACATCTTAACCAGTGGGGAACTTTCGCGCCTTTTCCCCTCCCCCCCTCCCCCCCCCCCCCCCAAATGATATAATCTTTTGTTGGGTTGTTGAAATTAAATACTCAGCGAAGTGTATACACAAAATAGCAAAGAGAGCTTATTTTCGGTAATTGATACAAAAATATTGTTAGATTTTTGTTTTAACTTAGATTTTAAACAAACAATGTGTTTTAACGTAAACTGAGTATGCTATATCAAAAGTCGATAAAAAAAATCCTGTCCACTCATACCTTATTCATCGCTGTAGGCTTTGTATTAGTTGAGAAAAAGGGATGTTGACAACATAAATAATAGAATAAGGCTGTAGCTATTTTATCATTAAACCTACTATACAAGTTGCTTATGGCCAGCAAGTTGGAACTATACCTCGATATTATTACGAACGGACATTTTAAACACCTTTTAGAGAATACAAATATATTTTTGTGGTCAATATTGAGTACATTTTACTATTTTATAAAAGTTAAATAACTACTTGTGTTGTTTAGTGGTCAAAGTTCCTGGTTCAAGATACAGAGGTCTTTGGTTCGATCCCCGGTGCTTACAAAATTTATCTGTGAGATAGTGTGTCTGTAACGGTGTCAAACTCAGCCTCGTGAGGACAAATGAGGAGCTACTTGAATAAAGAAGTAGCAGCTGTGGTTTAGAAAACTGATATTAACAGCCGGAGGAGGCCTCGTTGTGCTGACTACATGACACCCTCTATTTGCTAATGTTGGCACCATCATCACTAACGGCGGTGGTGGCGTCGGTATAACTCGCTTGCCGGCTCACACCATGGAAATTTTTGGAGTTGATAGTTTGTAGTTTGTATATATATTTATTGTAAATCACGTCTTACTACCCATTTGTTTATCCCTATATGTAATACACTAATTAGCCATGGATGAGGATGGTATAGTTTAGAGGAAATGTACCCATATTTGCGTGGAAGCAGAGGGGGATTCAATATAGGTAAAACACTCTCATTACACCAAATTAAGTATATTGCGAGAGTGACGCCTTATACCATGCAGTCACCGATCTTTATTTTCACTGTAAACAACTAGCTATTTCAATAAATATTGAAAATGGCACATTAATGTTCACATAGTTTTCCTTGAAAGGTTTCAATCTTACCTTGCTTTGTTTCCACTATGGTGAAGCTTAAATCAGTTATATGATAAGGGCCATTGTGGAGCCCTTTGAGGTAAGACTGTAAACTTTCATAGTAATTGGAGTGTACATGCGAGTTTTTAATGGTTTTAGCATTATATATATTTTTGTCAGGGAACAATTGGTACTCTTTTGACTAACAAGCTTTTGTTCTAAGATAAACATAGTTGTGGACCTGCCTTAGCATTTTCATTGCTAACGTATTTATTGAGGTTGATTGAGAATTTACCCATTCAACTACTAACACACTAAAAATATGGTAGTATTTTTATATAGCAATAAAAGTATCAGAGAAGGTCCTCAACAAATAACTATATTTATTTTTGATCGAAAGTTTTCCAACCAAGATCGTGCATACAAATGGCTTCATTCCTAACAAACAAACGAACGAACGAACCAAAATTGTTAAACATAATTCCAAGTTCTTTCTTACGCCTTCAAGTCGTTAACAGACTCCTATGCTAAACAAATCGAATACTCGTATAAAGACAATCAAATCAAACTTGTGCAAGTGTTTTAGATGCGTTAGTCCATTCTTTGTTCGCCGGAAGGAAGTGAACTGTCCTTGAATTGCGCAGTTTTCCCAGAAATTAGTTTTGGCTGAGGGTCACGTTATCCGGCCTGCACTTCATTGTGTGGTAGCACTTGGTCTTCCCGCGGGGGTCATCTTGTCATCAGATCATCATCTTAGCGTCTGTACGGCCAAGTAGCTGAGGGCTAGGAATATTTCGCTCGCGAGAACATTCTTCTGAAGGTCGGGCTTTGAAATATTTTGATGAATCAAAAATTGAGCCCTAATCTGATTAAATAGCTCTCAATATATTTGTGTATTTCTTTAGTCAAAACACGTACAAGGATTTCTGAGCCTACCCTTACCGTTTCACTATGGTATAACTTTCTTTACGACAGTTCTGCACTTTGGATGTCGTAAAGAGTTAGCGGAAAGTTAGCAAACACACAGCGCACCTACACGTCTATACACTCACACCTCACAGTTATGGATTCCTTTAAGTGTTAACGCCATCGCAAGAACCTGATAATATGACAGTTCAAACAACAGCACGGGTGGGCACGTGGAATTATTGTCAGGCTAATCTAATCTGGTTTTCTGGTGATGGGGAGATCGGGGTTCATATCCTTGTCGGGTTCACTGAGGCTGTTTTTTACTAAATGATTTTTAACTCTCCAGCCACGGAAATAAGGGTGCATTTGATCGAGTTATACCTTCATAATCCGCACCTCATTAGCGCAATTAAAATATGTACAGCCCAGACGGGTAGTAGGACGCGGCGAAAAACAATAAAAACGTCTTTTAGATATTCTTCCATATATTCATACGCCAAATCATGTGTTCGGCATCTATAATTCTTGACAAACGATGTTAATTTCGACAATTTATTTTTTGTACTATAATAATTTAGTTTGCGATTCGAGCCTTTCTACCTGTCCATGCTATCGGCATATACACTTGGAGATTAATTTAGAATTTAGAGTAAGTGTACCCACATTCGCATGGAGTAAAATTGGGAAACCATTTAGGAGAGATACAACAGCTCTGTTTGACCTCCCTGCCCCCGGAAAACCAGACTAGACGAGACACTGTCTCACTGTCCATTGACGCGGCCGTTTTCCTTCCTAAACTTACGATATGTTTGTATAACGACCGACTAAGATAATATCGCAACATTTGACACGTTGCTCCCATGTGTGGTATATGTCTGACGGTGTTAAGATGAGACTTTGGAAAATGTCACGGTCATCTCACACTAAAAAGTGCTCCTATATTCCCCCTCCCCACAACCACCTAACACACATTGCAGAAGCTTTAAAAGCATTTTTTATGGACCAAAATGATAATAAAGCCATGTGTTGTACACTTGTTTGTATGTATATGTGTGTGTGCATGTGTCGTGTTCGAGGAAATGGGTGATGTAGTTTTTATTTATGTGGTGTGAGTTACATCACATCCAGATTTCCTCTCAGTCTACTCACCCCGTTTCCTTCTCCCTCATAGTGTCTGCGGGTGTTTCATTGAGTTAATTGGCGCAATTGGGGACTTGTCCTGCTCGCGCCGTTCACCCGCTCCATATACTGACAGTGTAAGTGCATGCAGTCTAAATACGGCTCAATTCATTATAGTATATATAGGAGACTCACAAAATGATTTACCGATGGTAGAAGTTACTCACGCTTTGTATTCCATAAATGACCGACGGAAAAATACATGCAGCATGTACACTTGGTCCACGTTGAAAGGTAGCAGTCTTACCTTGACCCACTACACAATGCCCCTCTCGTATAGGTTGCACCAAACGTGTCAAACTAGTTTGATGACATTGGACGTTACAAATAATAAGGGGGCCGCACTGAAATAATAATTATATGGTCATGAAGAAAAAAAAAGTTTAAACTTATATCGTGAACGCCAGATTAAATACCACTTGTCTAAGGCATCACTCTTCCAATATAATTAACTGCCGATAACTGTGAGAGGTTGGGGTTCGAATCCCGACTGTACATAATATATTTCCCCCCTTTATTTGTTCCCATTATCTCCGTGGTTTTCCTCTCTTCTCTCCACCCCTTTTCTCAAACTATTGGATTAAACCGTTTGTAGTCATAATGTTAAACTCTATAATTAAAAATAATATTGAAAAGTTAAACCCTGAGTTAAAAAAAGCAAACACTAAGTTCGGCAGCAGCAAAAAAATAAGCCTCAAATAAGAGCTCGTCCACGTGGTTAAATGAGTAAAGGGATGGACCACGTATTTAGAGGAACCTGTTTCGATTCCTTATAGTGTCGAACCTGCTCTTTCTGAACCGAATCAATATGACAGCATACCAATTATTCAAAACTAACTTAAATATAATTATAATAGACACAACATTCAGTCCCCCAGCCATTAAATCATCATTGTTAAAGAGGAAACCCACATTCCACCCGTGATGGATGTTTCGCACATGCCGGGAATCGAACGCGGGACTCTTAGCTCAGTAGGTGGACACGCTACCGACCGAGATAAGTCGTCGGACTGTTTTGTCTTTAATAAACTCAAGTTAAAAACCTTTAGTAAAACGAGTTATCTCATGAAGCTACTTTATAAACATATTGACTGTGTCTGCCTCGAACAGCAGTTAAATGCGCTCTGTCATGTGTAACTAGTGTAGTATTGTGTTCTAGTGACCACAGGCCCCCTTGTGTGTCCCGGTATCCCTAGAGGGGTGTTACACTTGAGGTCACACGGGGTATATTGCAACACCTGGTTCCTTTTGACTCGTCATATCCGGCCAACCATCGGCTCCATACAATAAACTACAGCGTATCACTTAGAACAATGTTGTCTATTATCCTTACCTATAAAATAACACACATAATAAATGCTTTTTTTTTAAGTCAATTTTAGTCGCAAATAAACATGAATGCATTTTATAAAATGCCCTTCTTATGAAAATTACACAATACCCATACAGGACTTTCTGAAATTAATCACACAAATGGATTAGAACTAAGAGGAAATTTACCCTCATCAGCATGAAACTAGATTAGGAAACTATTTAGGGGGAAAAATATCTCGACATAACCGGCCGGGATTACTTTTTTTTTCACCTACTACTGTTAAATATACCGTGTAACTGTACCAGAGTTTGAAAACCACTCAGTGTTGCCAAGTCTCTAGTCTCTAACGATAATACATGGACCTGAAACGGATTATATTTTGACTGGTAGGATACTACTTTTTGACATTATATTGATAAGTCCTGTGATTTTCGTAATAAAAAAAATGTATGTACATTTTGTTACTAGGTAGTGGGGCCACAGGATACTACTTTTAGAAAATATCCTAAAATTGGATTATACACGTGGTAAAATTACATCAAAAGTAGTATCTGCTCTAAAACATAAACAATAATTAACTCACAAACCATTAATTTGCCCATTTTGTTGATTGCGAATGAAACCCTGCCCTAAGTCGGTTCAGGTTTCCAGAACGAACAATCTAGTTCTTCGAATGTTTGAACCAGGTCATCGGGAGACAAGTTCAGCTGTTTTGATCTCACGTGACGTCGATACGTGTGTTTCTTATCGGTATCAGCTACCCCGTACAAAGGCAACCATTCATGTGGCGGAGGTGACTAGGTCAATCGTACAGGTCCCTCAAAGAGACACCATCATATTTATTTCATGGTGATACATTGTTAAGTGTCATCGTGTTATCGGGGTAGCTGACTCTACCCGTAATTATGTTCTAGCAACAATTTGCTTTAAAATTTGTTTATTTACAATATTATCAGCCTAAATATATTTTTTCTCACCTCGTGTGGTGGGTGAGATTTGGGGTCCGCCGTGACGAATATTAATTGGCTTCAGGTGGTCCATGCTTTGGAAAAGTTTGGGAACCAATGACTTAGTTTATAGTAACAAAAAACTATCAAGAAACTTAGTACCATTCTTACAATATAGTAAAATATGTCAAAGCTGGGAGTTTGCAAAATAAATCTCAGCTAGGACGAACTCTCTCTTAATCTTCGTCCAAAGTACCCTTACAGCAAATAAATGGACACACCTCCCTAGTACTTAACACTATTCTACCCTTTAAAGTAACAATCTTACCTTGCATTGTTCAACTATGGCCTAGCTTATAAGATAGGGTCATAGTATATGTAGCCCGTGAAGGTAATGGTGCTACCATTCAGGGTAAACGGGGTGTACGTGTGTGCGTGTGTTGCGACTAGTGTTATTCCCCCCTTCCACCCATCACACGATCTTAACTCCTCGTCGATCACTTCTTTCAAGCGTGTTCACTTCACTACCCACACTGTTGATTGGTACTTGGTATATAAGTGGATTCCATTTACTTTAAGAGAAACAACATTATTTAATTACTCTCTCTCTCTCTTGAGAACTTTATTGCCTCGAGGAGATGGTTAATGGGTGTCGACTATGAAGGGAAGTATATTCATATTGCGGTGTATCGAATGGGAATGGCCGTTCTAAAGCTGCTCTACCCAATTATCTTAAAATTTTCTGTTGTGACCCTTTTAAAAAAATGTTTTATTTGATGAATGAATTTTTTTTAAACATACCTCTTATATATATATATATATTATATATAATATAGATATAATATATATATTATATAGATATAATATATATAAATATATATTATATATAGATATAATATATATATAAATATATATAAATATATATATAATTTTCAATTTGAATTTGAGTTTCCCTTATTACAGTGCTGGTCAACAGTCACAAGACTTATTACAGGCCAGCACAAGCACCTTACATGAACATGTAGGCCTACTAGGTAAATTAATGATAGGAGAGTTCCTTAAATAACTCTTAGAGTTTGGCTTTTATTTCGTGATAAAAGTCGAATTTGACAAATCTAGAATTGACGCTATAAATACAACGGCCAAAGGGCGGAATAACCTTTTAAGAGTTTTTGAGGGAAAATAATTTTGGATTGCGAGGGACATGAATTCCGACATGATGACCTAGGGAAAATTTACAAGAAATGTTGTTGAAAATATTAAATACAAAAAGGATATATTAATAAAAGTCTACGCTAGAAGAGAGCTTGGAGTCCTAAAATAAACATATTGATAACTCATCAAAGATAACTATTACTAGTTTTTTTCCAGAACAATCTTTTTTTATTGACATTGTCAACATTTTTGCAAATATCTCTAATTTCTTATTCTGAAAATTGAAAAATGACACCTGGACACGGGAATCGAACCAGGGAACTTTGGCTTAGTACGCCAATACTTTAACCACTGAGCTATCCAGGAATCTTCCCGTGCCCAGTGCCATTCTTCACTCATATTTTAAGGCAGAGTCCATTATGGACGTGTGGAAATCGTCGCAACAAATGTGTGATTTTAAAAGCATAAATAATAGCTTTGGCTATTTGATTCTTTAATTTCTGGCTTGATAGAATACAGCTGAATTTGCATTTCTATTTTTACATTTAATTTGTTGCATTATTGGTTTTGGTAGAGAAAATATTAAGCCTCCTAAATATTTTAAAGTTTTGGTGAGCCCAAAAAGGGGTATTGGGTGGTCTCCACGGTTCTGAGGAGCACGCCTTTAAAAAAACCTTTTCTAAAGAACACAAAAATAAACATTTTGAAATAATCTCGCACCTTGAATATTTTTAAGTTTTCTTCTTTTTTTAAAAAAAAGGGAACGATTGTTTTACAGAGAATCTTATGGTGATGCTAACGAATGGTTCGCGGCTATATATGAGAGTCGGATTTAACTGACAATTTGGAGTATCCTCAAAATAAACGGTTCAACCAGGAACGACGAACAGCTGGAAGGATTTCCCCTTTAAAAGTGTTACTATTATTATTTGGAGTTTTTAACGTGCATTTTCTGAATTAATTGATTATATCATCACACTATTTACAAACTAACATAATACTGTACTAGAGCAAAAACAATACCCATTCCTCCCCAGCCACTGATTCTTTAATTTCACTAACGATACGTTTTCAAACATGCCGGGAATCAATCCCGGGTCTCGATTCTCTTTGGATAAACCCTCTCCCGACTAAGCTAAGGTGTTTGACCGTTCCAATTTTAACATAATTGTCTCTACCATCCACACAAATACCTTTCATTTTGTTGAAACCTTGAAAAGCGTCCACTGTGAAATACATGTTAAAGCTCGCAGCCATGATTTAAAAACAAATTGAATACGTTTGTCTAAGAAATATTTCAATATCGAGGAAATATATGAATATTTTAAATAGTGAAAATATTTCTCATTTAGAATATGTTAGAAAAAATCACGCATTAAAATTGTTTTATAGCTATTTCACAAAAACATTAAACTACCATACACCCCCTACTTGCCAGATCTTGTGAAAATTGATCAAGTTTGAGCTAAACAACTTTTTTAGCCGTAGGCTACCTTCACGTTCTTATTTTAATGTGCAGCCCATCAATCCTAAGTCTGTAAAATGGAAAGGGAATTTTAATTTAGCGGCTGGACAGACAGAATCATTAATCATCTATCTTTCTTTCTCTTTTATCAGAATCGGGTAGGGAGGGAGGGGGGGGGCACGCGGACCAAACGTCAAGCACGTCTGATCTGGTTTTGCCAGTCCTGTGTATTGATGGTTTTTTCTTAAACAGTTTCCCACGCAAATGCGGTTACGTTTATTTTAAAAAAATTCTACCTTCCTCATCCTTACCCTATTATTGTAGCTAAATGCGGATAACCCGGACAGGTCGTAAGAAGTTGTTAAACATTAGCAATATTAATCAGTTAGCTTAAAACCAAGGTGCTTTATTATTTTATATTTTGAAACCGAGCTAGCACCTGATAAACCACTTTGTTGGGGATAAAATGTTGTCGTTAGAGCCTGTTGGAGTTGAACCATGGATTTCAAAGTCAAGTCTTATAGCCGTCCCTTCTCTCCGTCTTTTTATTAAGTTATTGAACACACAGCGGTAAATTTACTCAAGTTTTTTTAAAACTTTTTATATGTTAAACATATATTGTAATTTAATGACGGTATAACTCTTATGTTTTGAGTGTTGAGTTTTGATTTAACGAGACCACGGCACTTAAAGGTATTTGTTTCAATTCAATCATTTTTCCTATTTGAGGCTGCATTTTTCTTATTCGAGCGATGTTTTTGTCGGGTTTTTTCCCCCCCTACCTATTTCTTTGTGAGGGATATATTTTTCGACCGAGCTGTATATTCTTTTTATCTATTATTTGTTTAGGACTGGCTTGACTTGGAAAGTTTCTCTTTTCCCTCCAACGAAACGTTTCTTTCTGTTCGAAGGAAACGAGTAAAAAACGTAAAAAAAAAAGAAGATAAACGCACATTTCCTCTTGACTGTCTCTTGTTTCTTGGCTATCAATTTTATTGGGATTTTATTTTGTAGTCGGTAAGGTTTTCGCGATATTAGAGGCCAATCAATGTCTTCTTCGGGTGAAGTTACAAAATTGGATAGGGCCAAGGACCATTTCCTATAACAAACAATAAACTGGTGTTTGGCCTCGGCCGGCCGCATAATCGAGGAGCTAGAGGAATATATGTATAGCTTTAAGTCCAATTTTCATAGGAAGGGCATTCTAAGATAAACTATTTTTTCCGGTAAACATTGATATCATTTTACTTATTATTTTATAACATTTTTATAAACATTGGCAATATCTTTCTAACGTGACTGCTGCAGATCACACGACTTGACGTATGAATATATAAAAGTAATCTAGTAATTTTTCTAGCTGTCAGATAAGGTGCTTACTAAGAAAATGTAACTGTGCGTTTAACGCATTGGTATGAATAGGAATTGCGAGGGTGATTTGGAGAAAATGCACAACGCATTATCTTGAAGAAAGAATGAGAACTTCACATTGATAAAAAAACACTTATAAAAAAACACCCTTAGTACAATTGGCCGATATTTATGTTTCGACATTCCCCGTCATAGGAACTTCAGTCTATTGAGAGTCTGATATCTTGGACTGCGTGACCACCTGTGTGGGTATTAAGGATATTTGTGTAATAATTGATTACTATGGTTGCTTTAAAGTACAACCTCTTTCTTCCCGTTCGGGTTATACGCATATGTACTAATTAGGCCAGTGTGTTAGGGACGAGGAAGGTTGAATTTAGAGGAAGTGTTCCTACATTTGCATGAAGGGATATCTGAAAACCACCCTCAATACACCCAGCCGGGATTCGAACCACCATCTGCACGTCTCCGGCATACTTGTATATCGTGAGAGTGACGCCTCAGACCATGCGAACACAGAAACGGGTTCGATTTCTATTTACACGATAACAATTTTTGTATCTTAGACAACTTGCTTAGGGCGTGTATCTACGGGTGTCGGGTTCGATACGCGACGAAGACTGGAAAGCTTACACCTTGTGATTGTGCCTGATTCCTCCAAGCGACAGGGTCAAAGGTCTGAGGGAGTTGTGTTTCGAGGACCTTGACTTCGGGTGTAAGAATGTGTGTCGTCTACTCTATAGTCGAGTAGAAGGTACCGTTTAGTGAGGCATGTCATTCAATAATATTGTGTCCGCCATGGTTTCTGGTGGCGACACTCAGTTCTGGCAGGCTACGCTCCACTGGCATGAGATAGGCAGGCTGGCAGCTGCTGGGCCGGACAATTGAATTAATCTTAGCTACCCGCCAAGAGTACTTATCTTCCAGTTAGACTTTAAAAGAAGTGCAATAAAAAGACGGCGTCCAAACTATATTTGATCACAGATCACTAACAGGAACAAAATGTATAAAGCACAATGTGATGAAATAGATTTTCATTTCGTAATATTAAAATCAAAAGTTCCCACCCTTAATATATTTCAAATTAATCAATAATTTCAGAATATTAAACTCACTGCATCCAAATGCGTTAGGAAATCTTCTCACATACCTGGGTTATCATTTTTTTTATGTTGTTTACAACGATGCTCTTTTGTTCACTGTCCCCCTTCCTATTGCAAATACTTGTGAGACATAACAACTTCGAGAACACTTTCTATCTCTCTCTCTTCCTCAGTTCTGGAACATGATGCAAACATGGTGCAACCGAAAGAAAGAATATTACAGAATGATTTCTTTTGAATTATATACCAGAAAAGAAGGCTCCCTTCTTCACTCGACTTACAACCTTTCTGTAGAACTGTCTGCGACGCGTTATCTATCAATTTTTAGTTGTCGTTCGTAAGAAAAAAAAATCCTGGGTCAAATATTCATATAGACCTACTAAAAAAAATCTTCAGAATAGCTGAATTCACATACTATAGATAAAATTAAAACCTGACCCTCTGTCATCACGCCTGGTTCCCAAAGAAGATCAAATGACTCCTTACACAGTGATAACAACTCACAACAACCAAAACACATATTTATAAAATGACTTCAATAACGTAGGGACCCGCCTCGGTGGCGTAGTTGGCTAACGCGCTAGTCGTGTTGAGCTCGACCGCCGAGGACGGGGAGATCGAGGTTCGAATCTCGGTCGGGTGAACTGGGGGAGGTTTTTCCTAAATGGTTTTCCACTCTCCCTCCACGCAAATGCTGGTTCACTTCCTCTAAATTCAACCCTCCAAATTCCTAATCCATTAGTGTAATTAGTACTTAAGCGTATAACCCGAACGGGTAGTAAGACGTGGTGCTAAATATTATTAATAACGTAGGACTTCTAAATGTGTCGCGAAATATTAGCTCACACCTTCAAGAAACATTAGAACATTCCATTTGAGCGGAAATTTCACTGAGTCCGCTTTTCATGCATTCTTACTAACGTTGTGTTGCAAGTCCTGAGGTTAAATAATAAATTATGTTATTATTTTCCTCTTAAATATTATAGCCAAATATATATTACAAATTTAGTTTAGTTAACGCAATTTTTAGATTAGGTTATGTTAGGTTAGGCTAGGTTATGTTATGGGGTGCCCCACAAATGACACGTTTACAGCTTCACATACCCCAAAGCTGCCGCTGGTTACAATAAAGCAGTAACCGTTATTCCAGTTCTCTTCCTTAAGCTTGCATATCGTATACAGCGCTTTGTGGCTGAATATGTCACTATTGTTGGGTCTTCTTTAGACCATATATGACAATACTTCAATATTTTGATAAAAACTTTAATATATATAGCCTGCTTCCCCTTCTCCTGATATTTAACTATCTGGATACTTTACTTGAGCGAAAATTTCACTAAGTCCACTTTTCATGCATTCCTTCCCACGCAGGACTCCACGAGAAAAAGATCCCTACACAAACATAAACAAAAGAAAACAGACTTCCCAGCCTTCTCGAGTGTCCAACAGTCCCATGTCCCTTTTAATTCCTAAAACACTTCATTATAAAACTTAGATAATGCTCACAAAATTAAGAGTAAGACTTCGTCTTGTGCTGAGCATACATTTCACTGTTTTCCAACTCTTTGATTCAAAATCGAAATTTAAGATTATGCTAGTCAATCATTAATATTGGTACGGTCAAATGTTCATAAGAAGAGCCTTATCTTAGAACTAGAAGAGTTATTAGATATTCTTTCACGTATCAATACGTCAATTCATGTGATATTCAGCTGTCACGTTTGATAGATATTATAGATAGCAATAAAATAGCAATAATAATATGATAGATTATCAATTTTTGACCACAAAATAAACACGTTTGTCTTTTATGAAAGGTTCTTTCTACCAGAATAGATGACAGGTTGAACGGACTAAATTAAATCTGTTTTATCACGAGAGGACTGCGCGTTCTTATGACTCAATGGTTGAACTAGTTTTAAACAAGTCCGGGGAACCCTGGTTCGATCACGAACTATCCTGACAAAGATATTTATTACATAAAAGTTTGTCTTTCTGTCAAATTAACAAAAAAAAACTTAAGGGGGGTGAGTTTTTACTATAAGTATTATGATCACAGAATTATATTTTAGTCTTGTAAGTTGTAAGTTGTGTGTTGATATAGTTTGTGTGTCTAGAAAGTGCACGTTCTTTGCTTTGTAATGTGTCTTACTACTTGTTCGGGCTATCCACATATTACCCATTGAATAGGGGGTGAGGAAGGAACACTTGAGAGAAACTGTCTCTAGGGATGTGAAAAAAGTATCGATACTATACTAATATCTACATTTTTCTTTCGATACTAGTATGTGTTTACTCGATACCTTTTTCCCCTGATACTTTTACTGATATTAGTACTTATACTCCGGTATCGAGAGAATTTTTTTTTGTCATTTTAACTCGTGCTAGGATTAAATGTTTACTAGGGTGAACTGTGGAGGAAGAATAAATTACACTATTTCACACTTCCATGGTGGCTACAGACAGGGAAAACAGGGAATATTTGGATGACAGGGAAAACAGGGAAATATCAGGGAATTTAACTAAAAATAAGAAAAAGTCAGGTAATTTAAAAAATATGTCTAAAATATCCCATTAATTTCGCAACTAAACACTAAAACAAGAGTTAATAATACCTAAATAAAATAACATTTTAATTTTTTTAAATAACTGATAAAACTGTTTATGTTTAGTAGATATAAACTTTTTTTAATATGTGATCAATAATAAATAAAACAAGCCATCATCAACTATTAAAACTGGAAAAAAGTAGTCAGGGAAAATTGAAAAATGTTGCCTGGAAAACCTGGAAAAGTCAGGGAATTTTGTAAAATATGTTTTGTAGCCACCCTGACTTCTCACTCATTTTCTGTACAAGCAAGAAGCAACTCTAGCACTAATTCTCTTTTAGCTCATCTTAATTATTCATAGCTGTTCTTTCATCTTAGTTTATCAATACACCCTGATGCCTGACCTGACGAGTGGCGACCCGTCTTACTACCCCTTCCGAAAAAAGCATATTCATAAATTTGTTTCAAAATATTTAAAACCGTTATAGTTTTCAGTGTTTAGATAAATATGTTAATACAATATTATAATGCAAAAGTTGAAATAATTATTACTAGATAAAAACATTTTTTCAGATCAAAATTTTGATACCGATACTTACTGTTATAGAAATTTTTCTTTCGGTACTAGTACGGTATCGATACTTTTAATGAGTACAGTATCGATACTTTTCTCTCGATACCACATCCCTAACTGTATCTCCATTTGGACGGAAGATAAATAGAGAAACTTTTTTTTTTAATATTTCCACCGATGCGGGTAAAGTGCAGGTTAAATATATCAATATTCATAAAAAATACCTCACCTCCCTCCCCCAACTGTTCCTGCCACCCGCCCTTCGAACCCTTGTTATCAAATCTCAAACGCTCACTTCTGGTGCATTAGACGTGGATGGTAAATAAACCATGGTAAATAATTTTTTATATACCATCCACCCAAACAATGTACAGCCTGTATAAAAATGATGTAACAGTTGTTTTGTATGGTTTGTGTTGGGATGTACATTCACCCACACTGGTAATTATATATACTATGGTATTATGTTTTGTCAAAAGCTGTACTTGATGTAGCAAGCGCCCCCCCTCCCCCACCATACCCCTCTTCCAGAACCCTCCCCAGCAAATAAGACCCAACAGCTGGTCACTTAATCCGTGGTGTGTTAGAGATTCTCAATTCGAAACGTTCATAGATTTCATCTGTACTATTATGCCCATTGTAGATTCCTTTTTACGACACGTTTAACATATATATTAGCGGTTCAATTTGATTGGTAGTGATGAGGATGGTAATTGAGAGGAAATACACCCGTATTAGTTTGGAGAGGTGATGGCAAAACCACAATTATAAATCACATGGGAGAAAACAACCATTAATGTGTCCAGCTGAGATTTGAACCTTGAACTCCTCGTCACCAGCGATTGTCCAATAATGATGACTCATTGCCAGGGCCCAGATTTTGATGACCTAAAAATGATCAAAAATTCACATATAAAATGACCTAAAAATTCTAAAAAAAGACCTAAAAAAACTCGTAACAAAAATGCACACGATTAAACCAAACAGGCACTTTATAAGTGTAAAATGCGATGAAAAGCCTTAATCAACTAAACGCTTTCATTGTGCTGAATATGATACAGATATACAAATATCAACTTCAGAAGCAATAGCCACCCCCTCCCAACGCAACCCTCTCCAGATCTTACAACTACACAAGCAAAGAGTATACAAAGTTCATTGTCTACAATCTACACCATCTTCTCATTCAGACAACTGGCTGGTAGAAAAAAAATATATGTTTGAGCATTTATTCATTTATAAAATATCGTTAGTATTTGAAAATAAACTTATTCAACATTAATGTTTTAAAATGACTCGAAAATGCCTATAAATGACTCCAAAATCCCCTAAAATCCCCCCAAAAAAAGTTGGTTGAAAAGGGAATTTATAATAACTTAGGCCTACAGGTGGATGATTTTAGTTCGACTGTTTCTTATCAGAGCTATTGTTGGATGACGTGTGCTCATTTTAAAAATTTCGTAAGGACGATGAAATCTAATTTCGAATAGCTACTTTGTTTGGTAGCACCCAAAATTTCAAAGCAAGGATTCAAAATTGCCCGCCGATAGTCCGTACCTAGCGATGTTTGTCATTGGAGGTTCGAGACAAAGATACCGGCAACTTTCTTTGATATTTTACCGCCGGATATTCGGGCAATGGTTCTATGTATCCTAACACATTGGCGGGTGGTTTGTATCTGGTGACTATCGTCCTCCATTGTGTACTAGGCTTTAGGCGAGGTTAAAGGAAGAAAAAACACACAAAAAACCCAAGAATTATTAAATAAATATAAATGGTAGAAGGGAAGAGAGTAACCCTATTGAGAAAATATACGTGCGTTACTTTTTACGACACCAATTCCGTGTAGAAAACTGCGCTCTTCGCGAGTCTACATCTAGATTTATTTTATTTACAACTGTCAGCAACCTCTCTCGAAGGACTTATTCCTGTCATCCTTGGCTAGATTGAGATCAATCACTCAGTCTTTGTAGCTTACTTTCAGTCTTTACACTGTTGCCACATCTCCCGCCGCCAATGTCCGGGTATTGTTTTGTGCAAGTGCGGCTAATTCGATCATGTTTTGTCATTATACACGTGTTTGGCGCTTGTTGTAGTAGTGGTGGTTGATGTGATTGGTCGGTGGTTTCCAGTCGGGCGCTAGGTCGGGCTCGTGTTTCTCTGCGCAGGCGCGCTCCCTCCACTCAACTGCACATACCATCACACTTCCCTTCGCGAGCCGCTACTATCCGAGCCGCACACATTAGCTCTCGTTTGTGTCGCCCGCGGGTCTTCTGATGTCCCGCATTTTTATTTCGTGCCTAGTTCAGAACTTAATTATCTCGTGTTGTTAAAATATCGTGAGAACAGGCAAGTGTCATGGCCGCCACCGGCGAATTTTGTAGCAATCATTAAAAACTTGTAAGGAGTTTTAAAATAAAACTCCATGTTTATTTTTCAATAGTTGATAAAAAATAAGTTCTTGCGCAATGGAATTAGATTGAAACTGAATTTTAAAACGTTTAATAAACTTTAATCTATTTTTAGTTCATTTGTGTTTTAATAATTGATGTGCTTAATGTGTTATTAATATATATAAATCAATTTAATACCTTAGCTACATTTTCCCTCGAGAAATATCTATGTTGTCACTGCTAATTAATACTCTCTAATGAGTCTAACTTATCATATTTTTGTTTAGTGTTCGTAATTATTTGGCTATTTATCGGCTACTGCTATTATATTTTGCAAATATTTTAGCATACTCGGAGAAGTGAATATTGTCTTCATAATAATTTTGGTCTTACGCATCTATTCTCAAACGGTACATCAAGAAGTTAAATATTTTAAAAATATTTTCCTTTTAAAATAAGATAGTTTCCTAGCACTTTTCCAAACTGGTCCATCCCCCGCCCTAAATTTTTCTTTGTATGGATTCTTTACAATCTCCTCTTTTCTTTTTCATTTTTATTTTACTTCCTTTTAAACCCACCTCCTATATCTTTATTTTATTCCCTCTTTTTTTTAATCAGGCCTGGTTTTCCTATAAAAATATCTACTTTTTATTTCTATATCTACAATATTTGTATTAATTTTTTGAAGAACATTACGAAGGGAAGGGCGGGGTGACAGATAGGAAGAATTGAGAGAAGGTTTGATTTAATTGATTGTAGATAGATGAAAGAGATTGAAGGTTGAGATTAGTTTGTATTAAACGCAGATATATTAGCGGGGTTAAAGATCGACAGAAAAAGGTTTAGACGCAGATAGATTAGATCGGTTAGAGATTGATAGGTTAGTTTTGACATAAATTTATTGAATATTGATAGAAGGTTAGTTTTAATGCAAATTGATTGGAGGGATTAATGGTTAGAAAAAAAATTGGAATACAACGCAGATTTCCTAGATAGATGAGAAACTGCGGGCAGTTTTGATTTGACTCCAATAAGAGTTACGTACCTCCGTGTAAATGATTCTAGAATAATTTTAACTATCGAGAGTACCAGTTCCGTATATCCGCCGCCATTTTGAAGGTTTAGAGAGGTTGTATCTACGCGAGCAAAGTGTTTTTATACATTTATATTCCATACTAGTCTCTTTACATTCATAGCTGTTGAATTTGTCATTCTTGCTTTGTAAAATTATTAAAACGGATTCTTTAATTAATTATGTTGCAAGATTATTATTATTATTTTAGTGTTGTTAAACAAACAAAACCAACCCATAAAATTGTTGTTTGTTTGTAATTTTGTGTTGTATTCACGAAACTAGTACTATAGCACTAATCTAACTACCCGCTTCGGTGGCCGCATGGTCTAAGGCATTTTTCTCGTAATATACTCGAATACCGATGACTGGGAGATCAGGTCTCGAATCCCAGTCAGTTGTACTGAGTTTTTTTCCCTCAATGGTTTTCCCCACACTCCCCAAGAAAATGCGGGTACACTTCCTTTTAATTCAACCCTCCTCATCCATATAATATTAGCGTAATTAGTACATAGACGTGTAACCCGGACGAGTGGTACTAGTAAGACGCGATGTCTAACAACAATCCAAGCTGATGTTTTTGTCGCGTACAGTATGAATGTTCTCCTGCAAGTAACAGATAACGTAAGCAGCTCGCGGGGCGAGTGGGAGGGCGATGGAGGAGGGGAGGAGGTATCACGCAGGCGCAGAGCTCGGACCGTGGGAAACTTTGGGGAGACAGCAGACAACACAACACGGAGCGAGCGAGGCGCAAGGCTGCCAACTGCGCGAGGCTAGCTCGCGTGCACAGCTTCCGTTCACACAGTGGGCCCCGACGCGCGACGGGCTCGCAATCCCCTTGCGACTGCTCTTCATTAGGGCCTCCCTCCGAATAGGACAGGGATTCACGAATATCATAGTTGTACAATGTACATACCTTTGGATACTCCTGATACTTTCTTTTTAGCACCGCGTCTTACTACCTGTTCGAGTTATATGCACTTACGCTAATCTGTAATG
>CABFWO010002689.1:0-33793 GCA_902155825.1 Timema genevievae
CTCCAACGCCCAGTCCTCATCCTACCCAGGCATTAAAAAACCGATGAATAAATAACCAATGAGCACAAATAAAAAATATATTGAGCACATATTAATAAACAATGAGCATACATAAATAACTAATGAGCACAAATTTTAAAAAACAAGTCTGGAAAGGGCCCCCTACAGGTTAGGAACAAGAAAAAACATGTCTGGAACAAGAACCAACATGTCTGGAAAGGTGGTCAACGGCAGGAGGGGCAGTAGGGGGAGGATAGGAGGGGGAAAGCCAACAGCCAATCAGAGAGCGAGGAAGGGCCCCCTACAGGTTAAGAACAAGAAAAAACATGTTTGGAACAAGAACCAACATGTCTGGAAAGGGGGTCAATGGCAGGAGGGGCAGTAGGGGAAGGAGGGAGGGATAAAGCCAACAGCCAATCAGAGAGCGAGGGGGCGTGGTCACGTGACCAGCTCTAAGCCAATCAGCGTCTGTTGCAGGTGGCCATCCCATCTACTTCACACTGTTACGTAACAAAGATCTGATACTTATTTACTAATGTTGAAAAAAATATATGATTATTTATGTTTTCCCCGTTAGTAAACACACTCAAAGATAACTTCACAATATATGAACGGTAAATATATTCTGAGTTGTATTAAATCTGAGTGTATCTTTTATTGCCACACAAACTTCTTTATGTATTAAGTAAATGACATTCACTCTTGATGTGAATAGTTACGTAACACAGGTTTGAGGGGGGAAGGACCAGGCTAAATGTCTACTTGGTGTTACATGAACGGGGTTAAGGGGGGTCAGGCTAAATATCTTTTTGGGGCTATATGGGAAAAAGGGAGGGGGGCGAAAATGGTATAAAAAAAGCGTGACATGATTTTTGGATGACCCTTAATCACTACGTTTCATTATAAGCCGTTGTACTTAATTTTCTTATAAATTGTGCATTGTACGCTATGTACTACTTATTATTAACCTAATGTAAGACAACTTGTATTCTTTCTGAGCATGCGTTTGTAAATTTGGTTGATAGCTACTTGTTTCGCCAGTCGGTTGTTCACACACTTAAAGTTGATTGCTGTTCAATCCAGCACTGAATTAATTACAGAAACATCGCTCGGGTGTATACTGCGATTTAAACTGCGTTAGGCTCCGCGTGGTGGGTAGGCTGGGGAGCATAGTTGCCACATAGCGGGAGTTTGCGTGTTACTACAATGCAATAATACTCAGTGACTGTCAAAGAAATCTGGCAACGTTCATCGGTTCCTATGACAACTACACCTCACGGATTGGTCGAGCATATGACGAGCCTCCATTCCCCACTCCGGGATGCGCTGACCTCAATCCTAGAGCAGTTTAAAACATAGTATAATGGACCATAAAGCATCAAACTGGCCCTACACTTAGGGATGTGGTATCGAAAGAAAAGTATCGATACTGTACTCACTAAAAGTATAGGAAGAAGAATATCGATACCGTACAAGTATCGAAAGAAAAGTATCGATAGCAAAATTTTAATCTGGAAAAAAGTTTGTTTCTAGTAATAATAATAATAATAATAATAATAATAATAATAATAATAATAATAATAATAATAATAATAATAATAATAATAATGTCAACTTTTGCATCATAATATTTGTATTTTCATATTTATTTAAACACTGAAAAATATAATAATTTAACCATATTAATATATTATAGTATACTTAGGTCTTTCGCGTCTATGTTATGTGTTGGAACTTGGAAGGTTTGATAGATAGTATTGTATGATATATATTATAAAAGGTCTTACCAAACTATCTTTCAAAACGTCTATGAAAATATAGCTGGTGAAAAGTTATTTAACAGCTAATTATGATTAGTAATATATTTTTTCAATCTACTTTTTTAACCTTCTTTAATCATTGAAGTTGGTGAAAGAACAGCTATGAATTATGATGAGCTAAAAGAGATTGAGTAGTAGAGTTGCTTCTTGCTTGTCAGGCAGAAAATGAGTGAGAATTTAGAAATAGGGTCATTTGTTCTTCCTCCACCCTAGTAAAAAGTTTCTCCCAGCATGAGTGAAGATAACAAAAAAGGTTGTTTCTTTAGATCCCTATCCAATACCGGAGTGTGAGTACTATTATCAGTAAAAGTATCGAGTAAAAAATACTAGTATCTAAAGTAAAATATCAATATAAGTAAAGTATCAATACTTTTTTCACATCCCTACTTACACTGGCTGGGCGCCTTACCGATCAATTATACCCTATTCATGACCACTTCACTAGCTTAAATATACCGATACCCTAGACAGGTGGTGGATTTAAAAATCAATACATTATAGAGATATTCCAGAATCACTTGATGCTAATCGGCCAACGCTTCCGAATCTATCTGAAAAAGTTCGAAAATGTAACAATTTTAATAATTTGTTGATAATCTTTGGAATATGGAGATAAGCAAAATTTTTAGGTGGGTCTATTATTATTATGTTTGTACCTTAACTCGCAAAAACCCGCTTTAGTGGCCAAACTGTCTAAGGCGTTACCCTTGTATTAGACTGGCCTGCTGATGATGGGGAGATCGGGGTTTGAATCCCAACCGGCTCTAATGGGGGTGGTTTTTCCTAAATTGTTTCCCACTCTCTTTTCATACAAATGCGGGTAGACTAACTCTAGAATGCTTTCTTCCTTATCCTTACCCTATTATAGTAAGTAGTTATCATACATATGTATAACCTGAACAGGTAGTAAGCCTTTTTTTACATCCATAACTGTCTCCAGCCTGTGTCCTGGGCCAGTTTTTTTTTCTAGCCATATATTTTCCACCACCAACTTGCTAGGCCTGTTTTAGCTTCATATGCAGGTTGTAAGAGATTGTTATAAAAAAAACTAGCAAAAGTAAATTGAAATGGGACCTTTTTAGAATGTAATTGATTTTGTGGAGACTTTATCTTCCAATCGTTCGTCAGAACCTTTATAATGGTCACGGCTACCTTGGAGAATATAAACGCGGAAGGAAATAGCAACTATAATAGGACGCGCTAATAATAATTATTTTTTACTGCGGGGTTTATTATTCATGGACCAAAGCCTATGTCTTGTTATACATAGGTGTTCTGTCTTTCGATAGGTCCATTTCCTTGTGCAAATCCTCCAGCACGTATCTCAGCAGCTTCCTTCTTTATGTCTTAAACCCATAAGTTGTATTCGTTGTTTTCCTGGTCCCCTTATCCCTTCCATTTTTTTCTTCTACAATATCCCTCAATAAGCCATTTCTTCTCATAATGTGATCCATCCAGTTATCCTTTTTTCGTATAATCACCTGCAGAATGTTTATATTATCATCGATTCGTCGTACTACTTCTTCATTAGTCACCCAATCTGACCCCTTTATCCCCGATCGATCCCTAGCGCTTCCAAAATTTATCTCTGAAGGATTAGGTCTGAAACGGGGTCAAACTGAGCCTCGTGAGGACAAAGGAGGAGCTGCTTGAATGAAGAAGTAGCAGCTCTGGTTTAGAAAACTGAGATTAATGGCCGTAGGGATCGGTGTGCTGGCCACAACGTTCTTGGATATTCTCACTGACTTCTCAATATGAGTTAAATGATCTAAATAGATAAAGATATCCACTAAGTTAAATTGTCTGTATAGATAAAGATAGCCAACAATTTAAAAGGTCTCTATAAATAAAGATACCCCCTGTATTAAATGGTTTCTATAGATAAAGATACCCACTGGATTAAATGGTCTCTATAGATAAAGATACCCCCTGTATTAAATGGTCTCTATAGATAAAGATACCCACTGGATTAAATGGTCTCTATAGATAAAGATACCCCCTGTATTAAATGGTCTCTATAGATAAAGATACCCACTGGATTAAATGGTCTCTATAGATAAATATGTCCTCTGGCATAATGGGATATTTAGATAAAGGATGTCTACATAGAGAAAGAGTATCCTTGTAGCTTGGCAAAGGATGCTCAATCCATCCCGATGATGATTTGCATATTCTCTCACCTTTTGTCTACCTTTGTGTCCCCTCCTCTTCTAATCTTGTTTCGTGACTGGACATTCTCCTTTATTCGTGTCAGATCATCTTGACTGCTCTTTGTTCGCTGGATCACTTCCAAGAAAAACTGAACCATTATCTCTTGGATGTTGTAGATATTCCATAAACGACAAACAATAGAGAATAGAGACTCCCTCCAATAACTTCAGTGCCTCAGCATTGGTAGGGGAGTTCTAGGATAAACCGACCACTAAACTTGCTCGCAACTCCTCGGGGAGGGGGAGTATTGTGATCGTCAACAAAATCTAATAGTAGATTTTGATGGATGTCAACGTTTTATGACTCCCTGAACTTGAAAAAGTATTTATTGTAATGCCATCTGTTTTTATCTCGGCCTAGAACCGAAACCATTTTACTGATCGGGTTCCACAGAGGAGTTTTTGGAATTATATATCCAACCCTAAAATTACGGGTTATTTACTTAGGAGTGAAAAAAACTATCTTAAAATCCCTTATAATGATTTTGATTAAAATTCTAATCTAGGCACTGTTTAAAATTACAATCAGCGTGGGGCATCTCATTTTTCTATGAAAATAACTTTGATGGTACCTTACATTTGCGGAAATTTGCAATTTTGATCATATCTCAGCCACGCTTGGAGATATTAAGAATTAACCCATTATTTTAAAATAATATCATTCTTGAAGATATAAAAATTTATTTGAAAACATATTTTATACAATCGATATTTTAAGGGCCAGAGGTAAATGAATATTTTTCCAAAAGCTTTGGGAATTGGGGAACGCAAAATGCACAGAACAGCTAATATATGATTATGTAAGTGTGTATTTATTCCCTGTCTAGTGGTCAGAGTTCCTGGATACAGATGCAGAGGTCCCGGGCTCGATCTCCAACGCATTCAAAATTTATCTTTGAATGATTAGGTCTGGAACGGGATCAAACTAAACCTCATGAGGACAGATGAGGAGCTGCTTGAATGAAGAAGTAGCAGCTACGGTCTATAAAACTGAGATTAATGGCCGGGAGTATTCGTTGTGCTGACCACATGACACCCTCTCTCCGCAAATGTTGGTACTATATTTGCCAACAGTTGGTATAGCTCGCTTAGGGCTTACACCATGGAGTCTTTTTTATATAGTCTTTGGTGAAATGTAATGTTATTTTTTCCTCATTATGTTTATATAACAATGTATTTTGTTTCACTTCAACTCTGACAAGACGTGTATTATCACAACTTGTGAATGTGTAGAATGTCAGGCCTCCATCGTGGTTCGGATCCCACATTAAACTCTAGGTCCTCCATTTCATCTCACAATCACCCTTTACACATTAGCGTAGGTGCGTACAACCTGAACAGGTAGTAAGACGTGGTGTTAATAGTAATAATAGTAATAATAATAATTTGTTTCACATTATCTTATGAGCTATAAGTATTGTTTAAATAAAAGAGGTAGAAAGTATATGTCACCTTAACATGTATTTAATTTTATTTACATTTTCGGGTACAGCAATAGTTATACTATCATCGGCTGGAACCAGATAAGAAAATTTCCATTTAAATATTACATAATATAACGTATAGCTATGTTTTATATGTTGTATTAAAGATTTTGGACATTTTAATTTGACATCTAGAAAAGCAATTAATTCTACTTCCACCCGACCGGGGTCAAACCCCAATCTCCCCGTCGTCGGCAGTCTTGTCTATTGTGAGAGTGATGCCTTAGACCATGTGGCCACCAAAGAGGGTACTAAACAGGGTCCGGATTTTGATGACATGTTGTCTTTTTTTTTTGTCACATACAATGCTCATGATCTCTTTGTGTAGAAACGTATATTTTATAGATTATATTTGTATGTTATTTGCGTCATTTTTTAGTCATTTTTTAATCATTTTAAAGCATTAATGTTGAATAAGTATATTTTTAAATACTAGCATTATTTTATAAACTTATAAATATTCAAAAATACACAAATTACCAGCATATCATACAGTAGTTGTCGGTATGAGAAGATGTAGGCAATAAACTCTGTACCTATCCTTTTAGCTTGTTTGGTTGTACATATTTCTGGTGAGACTGCAAATAGGATCTAAAGATGGTTGCATTGGCAGGGAGTAGTTATTACTTATGAAGCAAATATATATAAATCTATATTATATCCATCCGAATGCAAGAGTTTAGTTGTTAAAGACTTTTCATTGTAATTTACATTTGTAGAAGTGCATTTTGATTTAGTCTTGTGCATTTATTACGAGTTTTGTTCATATATTGAGGTCAATTTTTTATATAATAGTAAGTTACTCTTAGAATTTTTAGGTCCTTTTTCAAGGTTTTTTTTAAAATCATTTTTAGGTTATCAAAATCTGGAACACGTTAAAACGCTAACAATGTAAAATTTGTATCAATGTTAAACGGGAAAAAAAGATCGTTTGTTATTTCTAAACGGCTCTTCTTATTATAATCCTCTAGTTCTAGGCTATATAGGTTTCTTATCAGTCAAGTTTGGAACCAGGAACTGTTGTAGAGGGGGCGATTGGTTTTCATGAGGCTCCCTCAAATATAAGTTTAAAAATTTTAACTAATCCAGATTTTTATTTATAATAATTTTAATAATAATAATAATAATAATAATAATAATAATATTGCTAGTTTATAGAAATAATTTCAATCAATAATTATAACACTAAAAAGAGAACTTATAAGGAAAAACACAATTTTGATTAATAAGTTTGTAATTTTAATACAAAAAAAAAAGACAAAGTCCCTGTCACAATAAAAGTAGTAAATATGTAGGCCTACATGGTCCTAAAATATTTAAGTAGATAAGAATATTAAAAATGTGTATTTTAATTCAAATAATTGCTTATTATACTAAACTTATTGGCGCAATATCTCACCCACTCCTCTCCCCTGAATTCGCCACTGGTATCAACTCGCCAAGGAAGAGAGAGATAAGAAAAACTCTCCTCTATAGGACCTGAAGTTTCCTCAGAGGTTGTCGCCGAGTTTAAAACGACCAAACAACAATATCCCCTTGTTTTAAGTGACGCAACCCACCGCACGGTCATATATAAGTTGTTGCATGATGAAATACGTCACGGCAATTCTTACTATTTGTCTGTGCTATCAGAGCTCCACTAGACCAAGGATCGTAAACTAGTCGATCCCGATCGACTGGTAGATCTCACGGCAATTTTCAGTCGATCGCGTAAGAAAACTACATCGTTAATAAAAATTTAACTCTGAGATTTTTAAATCCACAACTGCAACAAGTACTTTCAAATAATATTTGAATGTGACTAAAATCACCATGGTTGCTCAGAAATAGAAATGCCATAAGTATAATGTTAAAACGTTCATTTTATTTATCCTAATTTTTTTTCTATAAAAGTGAGGATGGAATAATTTGAAATAAGATTTAATTCAAACATTAATATCTGTTTATTATTTTTTGTCAACAAAGTAGTGTTCTATAATGGGGCGTGGCAGATATGTCAATACAATAAAATTCATAGATTAATACTTCGTTTAAATGATATATATGCTTTTTACTTTCTCGCTATCTTACAGGTAGAGAACGTATTGTGATCGTAAAAAAAATTGAAGTCGAGATTTTGATGAATCTCGACATTTTATGACCCCCCGAATCCGAAAAAGAGGTTTTTGAATTTCCGTCTGTCTGTCTGTACCTCCAACTAGAGCCTAAACTACTCGACCGATCGGGCTAAAACTTCGTATCTAGGGTTTTCATAGGGTTGCCCCGAAGGGTTTTTGGAATTGGATATCCAACCCTAAAACTAAGGGTAGTTTACTGAAGGGCGAGAAGAGAAAAAATAGATTTTCTCAAAATTGGCTCTAACGATTTTGATTAAAACTCGTATCTAGGCGTTGATTAAGATTATAAATTAACTGGCTATTTTCGTTTTCCTATGAAAATGACTTCTAGGGTACTTTACAGAAGCTGAAGTTTCTGTATCTCCGCAACTATTTGAGATAAATAACTTATCATTGCAAAATTGTAGTACCATTGAAAATAAAAACCTTGTATATGAAATATATTTTTATAAAACCGACAGTTCCTGAGATATTGGCAAATATATTAATACAATTTTGTGAGCTTTAGTTGTAAAGAGATACTATTTAAGTTTTAACGCAATAATTCTCCAATGCCATAGAGTAATTAAATATAAGTATCTAAAAAAGTATGTTATTTTTCCTTAAAGCTCTTAGGAGAAATGTTTGTACAATAATGATCTATCTCCTTCATTTTAGACTCAATAGTCAATATTTACATTTTTTATTGGTCAAAATTTATAAATGAAGAATTTAATAGCAATGCGATGACAAGAAGATGTGCAACACCTAATAAAATGTCGAAAATTTTAACCGGAAGTCGAAATTTTAGTACGAAGTGTTGACCCTTGTGGACCCAATATTGATCTTTTTTATCGGTTCAAACATACAAATGAGGACATAAATTCTTTAAAAATAAAATTATAAAATTTAAAACCAGGACTCATTTTTTTTTTACACAAGTATATTTCAATTTATGCTTGGGTTTGCTAGTGTATATTATTTCGTTTCACATATATTACGAGTTTTGAGTAAATATCTTCATTTTTAAACAATAGAGCGAGAAAGTCTGTGCGTAATTCCGTACCACTTATTTTTAAAACCACGGCTTACCACCCATTCAGGTTATACCCTTATGTACTACATATGCCAATATATTATTGATGAGAAAGGTTGAATTTAGAATAAGTGTACCCACATGCTCGTGGAGAGATAGAGAGAGAAAGCGAGTGAAAAACCATTTAGGAAAAGCCACCCTCAGTGCACCCAACCGGGGTTAAACCTCGATCTCTCCGTCATTAGCAGACCAGCCTATTGTGATAGTAGCGCCTTAGACCATGCGGCCACCGAAGTGGGTTACAAATATGCTTGTGCAACTATATAACATACCTTTGTTGACACATCGTTGACATAAACACAATATGCATCCTTGTTTCTGCCATATACCTGTTGAAATAGAGGAGGGATAGACAAAATAAAATAACAAAACATAGTGGAGAAACTATGGGGGATCGCGGGAACATTTATGAGTGTATAAGTTTATCAGGGCTCAAAAAGATTTGCGGCACTAATGAGGTAGGAATGAGGTAGAATTTAGAGGAAATGTGCTTGTGTTTGCGTGTAGAGAGAGTGGAAAAATCTTTTAAGAAAAATCCCCCTCGTTCACACTTTATCCTTGTCTGTGCCCCTCGGTACACCCGATAGAGATTCGACCTCTCCGCATCCGACAAACCAGACAAGACGGGACTGGAGCCTTTGTTCGTGCATGACGCTAGAATAACCAACCAAAGCGCAGACCTAACTTCCCCTCTGGCGAGAGCCGTCGTGTTCGGTCGTGTAGTAGCTGGAACCAGAAGGCCAGACTAGTCCCGCCTGTCTACGAGAGTCACGAACTGGAGTCACGATACTGGAGCACAACGCAGCTACTATACTGGCCTGCAGGCGTGCGCGCGCACAGATTGTGACACCTTCTTTTGTTTGTGTTTCACTCGTGCGCTCAAGTTTTGTAGAGAATTATAATCCAGTCATTCCAGTTAGTGGGGATGGACATCAAATAAAAAGCATTGATGTCTCCATAGATACTGTAACATCGATGTGGGAAATATCGTCTACAAAATGTCGATGCTATGGATTATTTTGAATGTTAATTTATTAAAAATGAGTTTCAGTACAGTTACGTAACATTTTTCATTTATTCGATGTATTAAATGTGCACTTTCTGAACCGACTTGAGTATATCAGCATAAGACTTATAAACTAACTTAAATTTAGAACAGACACAACACCCAGCCCCCGGCCGTTAATTCATCACTGTGAAATGGTAAACCCACATTTCACCAGTGATAAAAACAAGATTCGATCGAGTAAGGAATCGAGGCCGGGACCTTGAGGTCAGCAGACAGACACGCTACCAAATGTGCTGGGGAGTCTGAGCTTTTTTAGGGAGAGATTTTATCTTTAAGGAGACTAATATTAAGGCTGTGCTTAAATTACAGTAGCTAAAATTCTAAATGTGTTATTTTTTAAATAATGTTAATTATGGGTTTTTAAAGATTTAATTTTATTTTTCAAATTATTCTACTCTTCTTTTGACACTCCCCGAAACTTCAGTGGCACACATGCAGACCCTTTGCAGCATACCGGTTGAAAAACGCTATTCCATGCAAATGCGGGTATATATTTTCTAAATGCTAACTTTATCATCTCTATTCGATTAACGCAATTAAATTCAGATATCGCGGACGGATATTAAGAGGCATTAAAAGATTTAAAGAATGCCTGACCAAGGTTTGAGACTAACATAACGTTTTGTTTTTAGAAATTATTTGTACTCTTTTTAGTCTTCAAATTATTTCTCGCATTGATAGATACATGGGCTAAGGCGTGAATTTAATCTGGTCTTGTTCACTGGTGGTTAGAAGGTTAGGGCTTGTATCCCATCTGGGTGTACTGAGAGTAGTATTTCGTAAATAGTGTTCCACGCCTCTTCTCTGTATATTTTCCCTAATGTATACTTTCTTCGTTAATGTAAATAGCCGGTGTAGTAGTCAGTGCACCTGGCTACGAATCTAGGGGTCCCGGACTCGATTCCCGGCTGGTACTATGGATATTTTTTACGAAGGTAGAATACATTCGGGCGTCCCTTGGGCAATGGTACATTAGTACTGGCTAATCTTTCCACTTACTGGACTGATTTAGCCCAGGCTCAATATAGGCCTATATATATATAGAGAGAGATAGTATGCGGATATGTAAAAGACGTGGTGGACACACATACACATAAAACCACTTGGGTGGAACATTACAACTCAATAACAGTGTGAATTTTGGATAAATTTTCTTTTCAATAAAAACATTAAATTGATTGCCTGGGGAACATTGTTGTGTTTATCCTAGAACTAAATGCTATAGTATGTTCATCTATTTTTGCTAGCCGTTCAAATTCAACAAAAAGAGTCCCATATTCATCCGTTTGAGAAAAATGCTAGATTTCAATTTGACAAGATGATGTAATTACTTCACTTGGTAAAGGGGTATCTCATATTTTCGGGGGCGAATTACTACTCTACGGTGTCTTATAGTCAACTTTTCAACATTCACGGTTACACTGAGTCAACTACAGTCCAATTTCCACATGTATGGTCTTAGCTGACAGCTGGAAAAATTACTTGATCTCCTTCATGCATTCATACGTCAAGTCATGTGAACTTAGCTGTCACTTTAGATAGATAGTTTCAATAACTATAAAAATAAAACAAAAATAAAGTTCACTGCTGCCATCTGTTAGACAATCATGAGACCTTTAGACTATATTGAACTTTAGATTATCGTTAAAAGAGGTCTCTGTCATATTTAAATTAGGTTAAAAAAAGTATTTGTAGGAGTCACTAAGAAGTTTGTAATATAAAAGTTGTTGTTCTGGAAAATGTGTGTAAAATGACTTCCACCATTTCCTACGTAACATTCATATGTTAATATTTTCTAAACGGCCATACCTACCAAAATCCTACTATATTAAATTTAACGATATACCGAACATTGGTTATAAAGAGCACAAATAATCAAATAAATCTTTCAATAAAAACAAAAGCAAATAATTAGAGACATTCTGTGCTTCTTTACCGGTAAACACACACACGAATGACGTTGTTTACAAAGTATTCTTGATAGAGTTGGCTTGTTCTGTATTGTTTTATTGTTTCTAAAAACTTGCGGTATGTGAGACAAGTCTGCAATGTTTAGCACTTTTATGGGTCAGTTGTAGATTCTCTAGATTAGGGGAAAGTTAGCAATTATTCTTCAGACTCTAGTTGGTCGCAACAAGTTTGGTTCTGCTTGGAATGTTTTCTAGAAGTGTTAACTACACTGATTCCAAAGTAGAGCAATCTTATGGTTAAAACAAAGTTTATTTTATATAAAACTCACTTTGTCGCTAATCATTTATAAAGTAAAATTTACAGTCAAATAGTAAATAAAAAGACTGACCAGGCAAAGATTATAATACGGTGTACGTAATGAGATCAAATGAGTAATCAACTAATCATGATACCTGTTTCGGTGGCCGCATGATCTAAGGCGCTACTCTCGCAATAGACTGGACTGCCGATGATGGGGAGATCGTGGTTCGATCACAGTCGGATGTAATGAGGGTAGTTTTCCCTATATGGTGTTCCACTCTCATTCTCCACGCAAGTGTGTGTACACTTCCTCTCATTAAACTTTCCTCATCCTTAACCCATTAACGTAATTAGTACACAAGTGTATAACCCGAATGAGTAGTAAGGTATAGTGCTAAAAAAAGAAGTAATCATGATGTAGTGAACGATGATTACAAGTTGAATGATGCTTTGATCAGATCACTGAACTAAGATCAAACTTTATTTAAGTATCATGCATAGTGAAGATGGAGGAATGATGGAGTCTGATCGATGGTGAATGTTTGGTAATCAGATACTTTATAAATATCATGCATAATTCTGACCAATGAACGTGGATCATACATGTCCGTTATGTAGGAATGATCATCACGGTATTTTTGTCATACAAAGATCTTATCATTAATGTCTTTATCTTTTCCAATTAGTACCCACACGGTCAAAGTTGAAGACGTTTGGTCAGAGGTTTAGTAAGCCGGATGTATTCGTAACCTCTGATGCTAGGTCTTGTACGAGTTGGATGAAGGATGCACGTACCAGAGCTAGGATAGTATAGAAACGTCTGGATACTTTAGGACTTGAGCTGGAGAAGTGGAATGAGTCTACCTACCGTTCAACAGCAAAAGTTTGCGCGTCTCTAATACTGGTTGCTTGTTTAAGCTTCGATGAACAGAATCCACCCTCTTAATATCTGGAAGATGATTGATGTAGTACAATGCTGCATTTAGCCAGTTGCCCCATCTATTGAGCACAGGCTCTGTAGGAACAGGTGTCTATGGTAGCTCCTCTTTGAACAGACTCACATGTGATTGAGCTTTGACGAAATCCTTCTTCGTCGTAGATATCAAATCGTTCACCACTGGATACTGTTAGCGACTTTCTTCAGCAATCCAATGAAGTCCGTGGACAACACAACACAAGTAATATGAAGTACTTTTGGATAGAGCAATTTAAGATTCGAATTGACACCTACCATATAAGAATGATAAAGTTGTATACCCTATTTCTCAGAAACTATGCAACAACATAGAACAACATGCGTTGTTTTTTGTATTATATTTAACTTGTAAATTTAATACGAACTATATCAATAAAAAGTTACAAGTTAATATTTACTTTGTTGAAATAAGATGAAATTTAGATAAAATTAAAATTAAATAAAACATGAAATACAACAATATAGTATTAAAGTTATCATATTGTTTTAGAGAATAAGATGTTATATCATACAAGACGAATATTTATAGTACAATAATTTAAATAAATGTGGTATTTTCAAATTAAATTATGTCTAAACTGTTGAAAAAGTTCAGTCCTTTCCTGCTAGAGGGGTCTGTCATCGGAAGCACCTCTCCCTCTCCTCCCCAACCTCTTTGGGCATTATCTATCTTTCCATCTTTTTTTGAAAACCCGCTACTCCCTCTTTCCTCTCACCATATGTTCTATTCAGGTAAAACCCTTGACTTGACACTAATTGTCTGGTACTTTGTTACTACTATTACCTCCAAACCTGAGTTATTGAAAATGTTCCCTGTCATTTGCATGATCCATGTTAAAAGTGTTTTTTATAGATTAGACTTAATTTTGTTTAGCTTATAAATAATTTGCATGTACAGTGTTTCCTTGATTAGATAAAACCTATTTGTATAGCATTGGTTTTGTAAGAAAAGATAAAAATTATTTATCTACATAGTTTTATTCATGTTTTATAGATGAACAAACTTTTTTATACTTATAGCAGGATTAATATTGAAGATATTAAGAATCAGTAGTTCATCCAGGTATTTACTTTAGGAGAGGGCGGGCATGTAGGTCAAAACTATTATTTCTGTCCCCTGAAAATGGTATCATATTATCTACGTGGGATAAGTAGTTTTGATCAAATAGATTTTCAAAATTTATAACATTTGCTATTTTGAAACTTGATGAGCTATAACACGCAAGACAAATAGTGGATCTACAAATTTGAATGAAAATGTTAACGTGATATGTTATTTATTGTGATATAATTGCCCCACGTTGGGCGCTAATTAAAGTGCTACGGAGATTTATTTCCCCATGATTGTGCACTAATTATTATGATACGGATTGTACTGTAATATTTATTGAGATAGTGCCCTGTTATTGAGCACTATTTATAACAATATGGGGTTTTACGATGATGATGACGTGAGCATGCCTCACTGCGCACTCACATGGTTATACGATATGATTATTTCTGATTTTTATTTTAATAAAATAAATTAGACTTTCAATATTGCACACGATTTATTAAGATGATTTAATCTTCGGCACTGAAGATATAATATTAGATGATACCGTTTTAGTTGAATTACAGATTATTTTCTGTGATTTTACTCGCTAACATTTTCAATGTATTCTACGAATTTAAGTTAGTGGCACTGTGTGTATTCATACGCACAAGCGGCTTATATGCGACCTACTCCTTGCCTCTTGGACCCCTTGTATCCAATGGCAAAACTAACTAATAGAAAAGCTCCTGGTGATCTCATGTTGTGAAGGCTGGCTTCCTATTGGGTAGAGGGGGCCAGTGAATCACAAGATCATTCCTATACGACGGAGTTGATTTTTTTTATAAACGTAGTGTATTGAAATTAATTCTGAAAGCACGCGATTTTCCATGGATGAAGTACTAAAAGGAAACTTTACATAGAGTACTTTTAAGAAAAATACACTTCATCCATGACTTTTTGAATATATTAGAGGGATACAAAACAGTATCATTACGATGTGTACCCAATTTGAATAACCAAACTTAAAGCTAACAGGAATTTTGTATCTGTCTGTGCTCTTTTAGGAAATTTGAATTTTCAAATACTTACGTAAAGCATCACGCACAACTCTTGCAATTAGAATGATTTGTCCAAAATCTTTGAGAGGATGAGGTGGGAAGCTCCATCTTCACTCGGGTGTAGTCTTACTAAGAAAACGCTTCCCACAAATCTTCCACAAGGGTAGATCGTTTTGTTTACTAACAACCATATGTAGGAATATGTGATATCGTCTTTGATGCTTTGTAGAACCTTTAAAAGTATAAGCTAAAAACTTTTAAATTCCCTTCTAAAATTAACAATTTTAAATTATTTTTGGTATCAACAAGTCACTTAAGCAATTGCTATGTTAAAAATTATCATCACTAAACCTCCAAAACATAATCTGCTTCCTCTCACATAAATTAATCAAATTTACCTGATTATAAATTAAGCTTATATATTTCTTTCTCAATGTTGACTCATTAGGGATTTTCCTTTGTCAGTAATTGCTCCAAAACTCACGGAATTCAGGGTTGTCCCGTTTTCTCCACGAGATATTGGTTGCAACTAGAGGACGGCACAGATCTTTAGAAAATGGCCCTTCCTCTTTTTGCTCCACTGTCAATGTTGTCCGGAGTCTTCTCACACCTCAATTTCGAATGTGAGAAGCTCTCTGTGTGTGTTGAACAACTTTACCTAGAGTACATATGCTGTTCCATGTACTCTTGCTTAAAATCTTTGGCCGTCGACCAGACCTTGTTCATAGACCAGACCCACAGCCTCCAGGTTAAGATGTCTGCGCTCCATGGGCTATCGCTAGAGATAGGGTAAAATAGCATTAATTATTGGAAATTTAGCGCTTTGTGGCATAATGTAGCATTTTGTAGCAAAATAGGTAAAAATGTCTTTCGTCAATGTTTTTAGGGCGTATACAAAGGATTTATGATAAAAGCAACGACAACGACTAACGGAATGTGGTGATTAGCCGGATGGGCTGTGGAAGGCACAGGATGCAAATAAAACCCGAGCCGAAGCACACAGACGAGTGAAATTTAATGATTTTTTTAATCACTTATTTCCGCTGAAAAACATCGTTTTATAGAAATTCTCAGCATTTTATTTAAATGCACAGCATTTTCAGGGAATTCGCGTCTATTTCGCTAAATAGAATAATTTAGCTAAAATACTCTCAAAATCACGTTTTTCGCGTTAATTCGCGAAATAAAAATCGCTTTAAACACTTTCAAATGCAATGAAACGCAAAGAAAACTTATAAATACCCTATTTTCAACCCTTTCTTTTCCGCTATCGCTAGGTGCCATCAAGATGTTTGTTTTCTAAACAACTCATTTTAAACACTGTTTTCATTAGAGAGCGGACACAAATAACCATCTCGATTCAATCGGCCTGCTTCCATGAAGCTAGGTTCAGGTAGCCTCACAAAGAGCTTATGCAGAATGAACATTACGATTACAATGGTCCCTTTATGACGAACATGTTAAAAGTGAGTCGTTTAACAACTGCACATTTGGAAGTGATTTTATCACGGAACATTGGCACTAGCAAACCCCAGTGTTGGTGGACTCAACCTGGCTCTAGGAGCGCAGCGAAACTTCCGTATTGCTGAGGATCTGGTATATATCCTTGTCTGTGACCTTGTCTAATATCACAATTATTTTACAATCCTAGAATATTGTATTCAGTGTTTTATTAGGCCCAGTGTACAACCAGTCGCACCGCTTGTTGGAATATATGTAGCTGCGTTGGCTTGCGTTCAGCCAATCAGAAACAAAAAAAGTTCACGACTGTATACAACTAAAGTTATTTGTTCAAGGATAAAAGTATGTGAACATAAATTATGTAGGAAAAGGTATTGCATTCTAAATTATTTAATAAGCGTAATAATTTAATAACTTTTTCATATATTAACTTGATTCTATTTAACTCATGTTTGTAAACTTTAATATGACTTTGATGATGGTTCCATTGGTTGAAATTAAGCTGCCCGACATTTTATTGTAGACATTCTTTTGTTTAAGCAGAAAACAAGCACAGCACGTCTCGCAAGTGTGCATTACGACATGCGTCTGACAAGCGGGTAGGCCTACTACTGGTTTTAGACTGGACCTAAATGATATTAGCATTCCGTATAGTTCTTATTGTTCTGTAGTTGTTCTAATTTAATCATAAAATATACACGTATTAATTGTAGCTTGGAACTCACTTCGGTGGCCGAATTGTCTAAGGCGTCACTCTCGTGTTATAATGGCCTGCTGATGACGTGAATACAATGTCTACTAAGGGTAGTTTTTATGAAAATTGTTTACCATTCTCCTACCACGCAAATTCGGGTGGATACATCTAAAACGTTTACTTCCTTATCCCATTAGAGTAATTATCATATAAGCATATAACCTGAACACTGAACAGGTAGTAAGACGCAGCGATGAAATAAAAAAGTGTCTTGTTAAATAATTTTTTTAGGGTTGTGCGGGATCCCGAACTTCGGGAAAAAAAAAATTGGGAAAATGGTTGTTCCCAAAATTCGGGTGGGAAAAAAATTTTCCCGGGATTTTTCAGGAAAAAATATAAAAAAATTTCAACTAAGGACCAACCATCATAGTCATGTTTGTATTTAACTTTCATTAAAAATATTATTGATTTATTAAATTTTAATCAACCTTATCTTCCATTGAGCAGCTGGACACTCGAAACTTCAGTCGCTTATTTAGTAACTCCTTGAAAAAATAGCTGAGCGCAATTAAATAACATAACAACACGAGATATGATTGAGAGAAATATCTATCTCTGAATAGATTTAAATCAGGAAAACATATTTTTATTGCAAAATAATGATAATAGTGGCTTTTAAACATCAGAATATACAGGAAATACACCTTCAACACACTTATTTGCATAAAGACACTTATATTACGTGGATGTATTGTTTGTAATGACATCCATTTGCTTTTATACCATAGGTAATAAGTGTTGGATAAGCCAATATTTTTGGAGTGCCGCAGCGCTTTTTGTGAGAGCTTTAGTAACTAAAACGTAAGAGGTAATCGGGCACACTGGCTCGGTCAATAAATGTTTTGGTCATTGTTATAGACAAGAATGTGGCTCACTTGTATTTATTCAGGTTAGTTTGAATATTATTTTACTGTGTAAGTATTTATTAAAATTCACGCCAGGAGTTGTTTTTTATATCAAAACTATATTAGTCAATCTTAAATTTTATTTTTAGAATGTACCTATTTATGTTAAAACCAAAAATATTTGATTAAAAATACACTATTATTATAAATGTGTTAGGTCTAGCTATTTAATTTACATTATATCAAAAATCTTACTCAACACTTGTTGGATAAAATATTTAGTTTTTAATTGTAAAACCTACAATTTAAAAATAAATAAATATACAATTTTAAGTAGACATAGGCCCTATGTATTTATATATTTTGTATATGTATTGGCCATACCTATAACTGAAACCGAATCAGAGTTTTTGTCTTTTTTCCTGAATATTCAAAATATTGCTGACATCTACCACTACATTTAGCTCAATTTAAACTATTAAATTATTTTAATTTGCCAACTAAAATGAATGGTAAAGCTAAGTTTAATCTGAAAAATATACGAGTATATAGTCCTGAAGTGGAAAATTATTTTAAATTTTTTTCCTCTTTCCCGGCCCGTTCCCAAGGTAAATCATTATTTCCCACCTGAAAATTTCCCGAAGTCAAAATGTCATTTCCGCGCAGCACTAATTTTTTTTTATATATTTACCTTAACTAATATAATAATATCATCACTACATCATAACAACTCAAAACATAATTACTATGCACTGTATAAAAAATATTTCATGCTGCTTACAACAATGCTTCTTTACTAGAGGATGAAAATACCCTTTAGAGATCCTTAAGCACTATATGAAATAGTTTAAAAATAATTCGTGGTCTTCTAGCCCCTCTAATTAACAATCCTGCACATGCCACCTCCTCACTCGTCATCCGGTCTTAATAGACCAGCTTTGATACCGACATAATATCATAAGCGAACCAACACATCAGAAGAGTGATGTAATAAATAACGTACCTATGGATGCGCCCCGTGGAGGAATGAATGCCAGGCGTGTTATGAATGTGGGTGAACCCCAGCCCGGCCACACCGGAAGTTAGTGCGGAAAGCCCTCTTCCTACTCTGAATCCTCCGCAACACACCTCACACCCGCACCTCCTCCAACAAAGCCCTTCCGGCCACGCTCACGCTCCATTCATGATATTCCTGGACCTGTGACCGACTTTCTCAGCCAAAAGGTTTTTTTATCTCGTTTCACTACAATACAAGTGTAAAAATATTATTATAAAAATTGATAGGGTTGGGAAAGGTAGAATTTTAAAGAAAATATACCTGCATTTGCTTGGAAGGATAGTAGGCAACAAGTCAGGAAAGAACCTCAATTTTGGTTGAAGGAACAGTTTATAAAATTCACATATTTATTTGCGGCCAACATCGAAAACACGTTACTAATTATTTGTGTTATGTAATAGGTATTGATAATATTTCAAGCATGGCCTCCATTTAACTATTAGTAAAACAAGTAGCTATGCTTACTATTGGTGCGTAGTTTAGTGCAGGTCCTGTCCTAGTCTTGAGCGTTGTGTACAAACGCATGCGCAGAAGGATTCAAGTCTTCCGTTAGCAAATTGTTCAGTGATTTCCTCGTCCCATCAACAAAAGTTGTTTGGTAAATTAGTTTGAGGGAAGTGGTTTTAATTGAATGTATATTTTATATATATATATATATATATATGTATATTTTATATATATATATATATGTCTAGATACAGTCAAATTTTCATAGGAAGGGCTATTTATAAAATACAAACACATCATTTGCGGCCAACATTGATAGCATTTCACTATATTATTAGTGCTATTTGTGCTATTAGTGTTATTGATAATATACCTATATCAAAAGTGAAAGCTGCAAATAACATGGCTTGACGTATGAATAATTTTTTCTACCATTTTCTTAAAGGAATTTGATTTTTGTTGGTACATAACATAGACTATTCACAAAACAAGTATGAAAACAATGACTGTGTGAGAATTCTCTGGTTATTTTATTCTAGTGTCTGTCTATAATTGTTCTTATACGCATTTCGCTGTGGAATGTTGTAGAAAAACATCGTCCGTGTGTGCAATGGATATTGAAAACGATAATTATAATATAATATTTAGCACTGCGTCTTACTACCCGTTCGGGTTATACGCTTAAGTTCTAATTACGCTAATGGATTAGGAATTGGGAGGGTTGAATTTAGAGGAAGTAGAACCCGCATTTGCGTGGAGGGAGAGTGGAAAACTATTTAGGAAAAACCCCCTCCAGTTCACCCGACCGAGATTCGAACTTCGATCTCCCCGTCCTCGGCGGTCGAGCTCATCACGACTAGCGCGTTAGCCAACTACGCCACCGAGGCGGGTTTGATCCGACTTCTTCTACCCACATCCCCCGCTACTGTATTAAGTCTGCTACCTCCTCAACGCGCCATTTCATGTAGTACCACCGTTATGAGCTCCTAGTACCATAGCCGGAGCGAGCCACTTTAATTAGTTTCTAAGGAACGAGTTTTATTAGCATTTTAATCGAACTGGTTCTGGATTTTTCTTTTTGGACTCTTCTTAAGGGTGCCACCTTGCAAAAAATAAAAAATTGATAAATCTATTTCGTATGGGAATGACAGTTCTGACGCCTCAAAAACACAATCAACAACGCTCATCTTTTAATTGCGGCAATTTGAGTGAAGCGACGTTGAAAATGGGGTATTTTTGATATCTAAGTTGGGATGGAAGTGGTCGACAGGAAAGTTTTGTTAGTATTTTTACCGTTTTTACGAGTTCAAAAGAGCATTTTGGCAAAAATAAATACAATATTGCAACAGAAGACACATTTAGTTTAATTTCCTACACATAGGAATGCTACCAGTTCTTGAACATTTGTCATAGGCATAATGGACACTGTCCAGAAACTTTTAAATTATTATAAAAAGTCCTGATCAGATTCAGGTATACTCATGAGAAATATTCAAGAACTGGTAGCATTACTATATGTAGAGAATTAAATTAAAGACATCTATTGAAGTAATATTTTATTCTATTTTGGCCAAAGTGTTTTTTAAAAAAACTTTAAAATACGGACTGTAACTCGCGTTCCCTTTCATCCAATCTCAATATCTGTCTAATTTATTTTGGGTTAGACCATTTTCAAATAACAAACCACACTTTAAATATTGCGATTCATCTGAACGTCTGGAATGAGTTTCAAAGTTCCAGAAGACGATCAGAACAGTTGCTATAGTTCGTTTATGGACAGGGGTGTCAACTAGTTTTGTCATAAGGACCACATTGAATTTTGAAAATACTGAAAGAGCATCATTAAAAATAACTGTCACCATCATAAGTAAGGGTAACTCATTTTAGTAGCATTTTTTTAAATATGCTATTATAAAAAAAATTAGGACTCAACTTTTATTTTGTCCAAAAATTTGAAACCTTTTATTCGCAGTCGACCTACTCATCACCGGCCAACCAGACCAAACGAAAACGACTCCTTTACAAACACTGATTGTTTGTTTATATACGAGACAAACAGTGCTACTATATTTTATTTGGTGAGCAAGCGATTTCAGTTCCCACTTTTTTTGAAACACATTAGCTTCCTCTTCGATTTTGCGTTTTAAAGGTTTTGAAATTAATATTTTGAGGATCACACTATTTGAAGCGTTATCAACAAAATCCATTAAAACATATTTCAATTTGATTGCGTCCAAACTATTTTTATGTTGCCAATTATTTATATTTCACCTAAGAGCATTAGAATAAGTTACATTACCCCTTGCCACGGTGGACAAACGAGACTGGTTTCAATATTTCGTTACCACTTAACTCTGGAGCAGGAAAGTATAAACGAACATTTTCTCTTCAGTGTTCACTGGAGGGTCATACAAACTGCAAGTATCAGAAATACCCGACCAATGCTGCCTAGCCCAGCGAGCAATACATACAGTACTGCGCCAGTAACAAAGCTACATTTTGATAGTTTCCCCAAACCAATGCCAAATTTCATGCTTTGTTTACTTGTCCTTTATAGCACGCCCTGCATTTTAATTTACCAGCTTGAAGTGTTAAAATACTACTTTACCTCTCCCATCCTCTCTGTTTTATTTAAAAGTTCCATGATGCTAGCATACACACCAACTTTACATCGGTAGAATTGTCTCGGTCGCTATCTCTCTACCTCTTACTTTCTCACCGACACCGTACAGTCACAGTTATGAAAAGCAGAGTCGGGCATAGTTTAATGTTGGTGCATTATAAGCTCCGTGTGCCGCACAGAATCATGGATCGGGATGTATTGACTGTTGGTTAGTTATGAGCTCCGTGTGCCGCACAGAATCATGGATCGGGATGTATTGACTGTTGGTTAGTTATGAGCTCCGTGTGCCGCACAGAATTATGGATCGGACTGCATGCAGCCCGCGGGTCGAAAGTTTTACATGCCTAGCTACGGAAACGTTTTTTAAATGGCATTTGAAAAGTATTAAAACTAGCCGCGTATTCCTCCGCCTCGTAAATATGTCCTGTCCCTTTCACAAGGTATGTGAAGAGTTTTCACGTTTTTATGAGGCAAAAAATACGGAACAACTATAAAATAAAATAAAAATTCCTAATGGTTTTCTTCTGTCTCCCCCTCTTTCCATGTAAATTTGAGCAGATTTTCTCCAAACTATACATTTTTCATGGTTACCCCAATAGTGTAAATTGAATGCGGGTAGTCCGAACGTGGTGTTAAAAGTAAATGTCGATAAGCAAATATGACTTACATCATTCATAAATACAACTGAAACTATGTTTCAGTGAAAGATGAAATGATGAGGGGACGTATTAAAATTATTATTATTATTATTATTATTATTATTATTATTATTATTATTATTAGTAGTAGTAGTAGTAGTAGTAGTAGTAGTAGTAGTAGTAAATTTAGTTCCAATGCAATTTCAGCTACATTACCGACGATTACATCGCTATTCTCCACTTAAAACATCAGTTTATACTTTATACAGACAGGAGCAAAAATTATTCTAAATTGTTGGCTTGAGGCCTATTTTTGAAACATTAAGTTTTTAAAATGATTTAACTTGTGTATATTGTGTAATATTAGTTAAACAAAATACTTTTCTACGTTTGGGTAAATAGATTGTTTATAAACAACATCAAGAAGGTGACCTGGCGGTCTAGAGGTAAGGTCAAACTTCTGTGCTGAGGGTCTGGGGTTCAATGCTCGGTCCCGGCACAGATTTATCTGATTGCCAAACCCTTCCTTCACCTCTGACAAGACGTGTAATAATCACAGCCTGTGAATGTTTGGAATGCCAGGCCTCCACCGTGGTTCGGATCCCACGTTTCATCTCACAATCACCCTTCCATTACACATTAGCGTAAGTGCGTATAGCCCGAACGGGTAGTAAGACGCGGTGCTAATAATAATAAATAATAATAATATCAAAAAAAAATTAATGCCATCGCACATCTTCACAAATAATGTGTTCTGGGCACTCAGAGCTACTCACTGGAACTTTTGATTAAAGGGTGACCTGGTGGTCTAGGGGTAAGGTGTTAGACTTCTGTGCTGGGGGTCCGGGGTTCAATCCTCGGTCCCGGCACAGATTTATCTGATTGCCAAACCCTTCCTTCACCTCTGACAAGACGTGTATTAATCACAACTTGTGAATGTGAGGAATGCCAGGCCTCCACCATGGTTCGGATTCCACGTTAAACTGTAGGTCCTCCATTTCATCTCACAATCACCCTACCATTACACATTAGCGTAAGTGCGTATAACCTGAACGGGTAGTAAGACGCGGTGCTAATAATAATAATAATAATTTTGATTAAAATTGATTACAAACATTCACTTAGAATTGAATATATAGCTTTATTTTAATCTAAAGTAGTTGCGGCAGCCCAAATCAAACCGGCCCACCGGGATAAGCCCAATGTCATAGCGGCCTGTCCACCCCTGATAATCGTGGGACTTCTGCCCACGCAATAGTTAAGTAGCAATAGGGATAACAATTTGCCATAAAATGTACAATATTAAAGATTTTGTCAACATTTGGTTTTTATTAGTTTATTTTTACTGAACTGCTGTTTCATTTATTTTTATTTTTATTTTTATTATTATTATTATTATTTTATTATTATTATTATTTTATTATTATTATTTTATTATTATTATTATTATTATTATTATTATTATTATTATTATTATTATTATTATTATTATCGAATGGCATTGTTGACCTGGAGTGACAATGGGCCACCAAAGGTTTTTTGGTGGGGCCTCTAAAAATAATTAAAAATGTTATTTGCTTATTACTGAAGCCAATACTAAATTTTACGTTTTGGAAGGAAGAATTCGATGATCGTAAGCATGTAGGTACAGTAGACTTTCGATTTTCTGGGGTAATGGAGGGGGGGGGAGCACGGATAATATAAATTACGGATAGTACATATAATCTCCATCTATTTACCATCGCCATTCAAAATTTGCTGCCCTTTGTTTCTACTTATTTGTGTGAAAAGGAATTTTTCATAATGGTAAATATTAAAACGAAGCAGTGAAATCGACTCCTGGATACGAATAGCATTCAGGGTTGGACTAGCCCACCGGCCCATCAGCCCTCGGGCCTGTGCGCCCTCAAGTTTCTTGAATTTACACCCTCGACCCAGAATCCCCTTCCTTATTGGCGAAAAAAATTGCAATGATTAAATTAATATTTGTACAATCAAGACAAAGTGGAACCATGAATGCAAAATTAAATTTAAGTGAGTACAGATTTAGGGGTTGGGGGATGTTCAGCAACAAGGGGTGGTTGGTGCTCGGCGACAGCGGGAGAGAAGGCACAGCTCTTCAATGATCCGTTTGGCCGTGTCACGTGGCTACTATTGGAGTAGTGGAAATCAGCTGTTTAGTTGTGTTCGCGCCTTGAGTGATAGCGTTTACTGTTGATTTTATGCATGTGTAATTATTTGGCTCCTGCGTAATTTTTCGTTACTGTGTTAAGAATTAAGAAAATTAAAGTTGCCAGACAACAAAAACTATTGTTTAATTACTAAGTTTTGTTAATAAGGAGAGCCTTTCATAGGCCTTCAAGTTCATACCAACAAAACCTTTCTGAGATCGTAACACATTCCCCTCCCTGGAATAAGTTTTGATCAAAACGTTCTCTTTCTCTCACTCACTTTTCCATTTCTAATTTCTATAATTAACTTAATTTGACTAGTAATAACATCAAATGTATTATTATTATTTTAAATGGGATCTATAACAGCGTCCTTCCCTTAATATAATTTTGATATGTAAAGTTAAATTAATTTTAATAATTTTGAAATTTAAATTTTTGGAATTTTGGCGTGAAAATGAAAATCTATTTTGAAATGTGAGGGTGTGTTGCTTTGAAGAGACTTGTATTCGGCGCTGATAAAAGGTTTAGATGAAGTGATTGGGGTGTGATATCTACCCTTCCTTTCCTCAGAGAAAAAGCCAGTTTGCTTAGGACGGATGTTGTTGAGACAGGCTGTATCCGAATAGTTCGAGGATCCTTGCCACGGATATAGTATAATATCTTTTACCATTGGTTCCTTAAATGCTAGATGTTTTGTTAAATAAAATTCACATATCCCATGGATGTTTATTTATACTGTATTTATTAAAAATGAGCTATGATATTCGGAATATTCAACAATGCCTTGAGTCACATAAGGTAAAGAAAAATAATTTTATTTTTGAAGCCCTGGCAATAACCACTATTATCTATTATTATTCAATATTATTGGGTCTACCAGCACTCCCATAGTTATTTTACAATATAAAGGTACACTTTTTTGAGTTCGTAATAATATTTCACGCCCTCTGAAAATCCAAGGTCTGCGCCCTTTTGGAGGGCCCAGTCCAACCTTGATAGCATTTAGTAATACAATTGAAAAAAGAATATACACATTAGTGGAAAGTATTCAACAGCAGAGGTCCCATTAAATATATTTAAGTAGGTTAGTTTATGTTTTTTATTTGTTTGCTAATATAATCAGTAAATAAAGCCAATATTTTAGAATAAATCTTAATGATATCTTAGTAAAAACTAGGGGGCCACGAAAATATTTTAGAATATTTAGAGGGCTGCAAGTAATAAAATGACAAGAGCCATTGGTCTACATGTCGTACCCACAATGAGATGATGTGATGAGAGTGAATATGAAGGTGTGGGCCAGTGGGAATCTTAAACCTAATTTAAGTTTAATTTACCAACCCTTGGTGACCGTTGGGATGATTCCCCTTAAGAAACAAATACCCAAGGAATCAGCCGGGAATTGAACCCAGGGCCGCTGGGTTCGTAGCCAGGTGCACTGGCCATTACATCAAGGGGCCGGATACTGTTTACATCTGCGGTAAGGATGAATACGCGGCTGTTTTATCAAATGCAGTTTCATGGGGGTCGTCATTGGGGAGGCGACGCCGTAACACTCCCCCTTCCCCCTACTTGTCTGCGCAAATGGAAGCCTATTAAAACAGTGAAGTGTTTCATTATAAAAAATAAAAAAAACTGTCACGTTTGTAAAAATGTTTAAAAGATTAGGTCAGCCTATTTATATAACTCATGGGATTAATTCCGTGATCATGTAATTCGTGTTTTTATTTGGAGTTAGATCTCTATACCCCAGTTATTAAGAGCTAGAGAAGATTGAGAGAAGTTTTGAAAAGCCAAAAACATTCTATAAACATAACAAAGGACCAATATTTTAAAATAAAACAATGCTTTCTAGATCGAAATATACAAAATAAATATAATTCGTCAGAGCCTTAATGAGGGTGGGGGGCTATTTTACAGAACAACACTCTTTTCAAAAATGTCAGTTATATTTTTATTCTTTCCCAATACCTGAAAGCAAATAGATGTTTTGAATTTTCTATGAGTAGCCCCCCCTGTGTATGTGTGTGTATATATATATGTAGCCCCTGTAAACTATATATATATATATATATATACACACAAACACAGAGTTTTGTTAGGGGCCTGTACTCTAATGGGATGTTTTGTTATAGCTATTAGTTAGATCGCTAACCGGGCGGATCATAATTATAATCTCGGTATTCAGATACACAACGACAAAATCGTATAGCCTGTATAGGACCAAAACAAAATGGTTACTACAAGTGTTCCGTGGATGTAAAGTTTACCCTTTATCGAGGAATCACGGAACGAAAAATGTTTTGTCATCAACATGAAAAAGCTTAACATTTTAAATTTATAGTTATATAGGTATTGATGCTTAGGTTAGAAGTGACAGCTGCATATCAGATGATATCACATAAAAATAGTTTTTAACTTGGGCTAAGGGGATTTTTTCGAATTTATTGATGATTAAATACAATTTACAATTTTATAATTTTAAGTTTACAAATTTTAACAATTTAGAACTTTAATATCAATGTTACAATGTAATTTATAAAGATAACAATAACTAAGAAATCTGATTTCCTTGAACAGATCTCTAGGTGGAAATCTTACCAATTTAATTAAACAATTTTATTTAATGGCGGATGGTGATTGTACATTGAAGTATATACAAGAATGTTAGGTATTTGAGAATATTTTATTGTAAGCGAGGCTAGATGGGAAACAGTAAATATGCATTTATTAGGTAGATATTCGAGGATATTCGAAGATGTTAAACGATGTTTTTTTAAAAATAATATATGCTTCTGGTTGAAGTATCGGGTAAAAATTCAAAATTACATTAATAATAATCGGGTTGGGGTTCGAACCCTTTTCACCGTCTCACCACCCACTCCTATCCCTTGGCACTGCCCTGATACAGCTATTTATCACGTTTTTTTTACTGTACCTTCGTAATTGCAGTCCCAAAATTTCTAAATTATACCATTTTTAGATTATAGTGTTATTCTGTGACGTTGGTAGCACCACTCGCTGCAGCTGGAATCAGCGCCATGCTACGGGAAGCGGGGAGACCCAGAACTAATCCAGTGTGGATGCGAGTTTGTTCTAAAGTCCAACAATCTGACACACTACACAGACCACTAGTTGAGTTCAACATATTGTGTGTTTTACGCCACAGGTGCGTTTATTTTTCACGCATGAATTGCTGATAAAAATGACTTTAAACATACGGTGTGGAATTAAGTGCAAGGAATGTGTTGTAATGTGAAGTTTTACATTCAAAATCGCGACCTGAAACAAAACGAATGTTGTGACGTGACAGGTAGTTAACGAATTTGTTGACAGCCTTATAAACTACAGGTGATGGTTTTTTTAAATGGGAATATTTAGATTTCTACGAGTGAAAGTGTACTTTATTTTCAACGTGTGCTTTGGTAGTTGTAAGTAAATATAAAATACTACTCGCTCGTAAACTGGGTTTATATTGAGTTTAAAAAATGACAGCTCTGAAGTTTGTACTGTGACATTTCCACTCAAACGTCAACAAGTGATTGTTTCCAATGATGGGCTTGGATTAATTAAACTATTCAGGTGAGTCATTTCCTCGGGAAATAAATACCCCATATTTATTTCTGTGCATATGCTAACTTAAATCATGTGTAGACTCTAATCTTTGTTAGTTCATTATAATAAATACTTGGCTTAAAAGTATTTAAATTTATTTTGTATTGATGGCAATGACTTTGAAAGGGCGGGTCGTGAAAACGTTATTATATTGTATGTTTGAATAATATATTCCTCTCTTTTTTGAACTCGAATTACATATATCTATCTACCAATAAGTAATGAAAATCGCTAACCCCCGCTCCCCCAACCTTTTCTTTTATTGTACCCATTGCATGGGCGCCCGCAGAAATTTTTCCAAAGGGGGGGGGGGTTTCAAAATTGATTCCTCCACCTCCCCCCACGTACCCCCTCACACACACACACACACACGCGCGCGCGCGTGCGCGTGTGTATCGTTCGTTTTCTCTGTTCTTAGACGAGAAGATTATGATGAAATTTCAACAATAGTTTATAATGTAGTGACAGGTTTTATTTGGAGTGGATATGGTGATCATAAATCACGATTTTAAATTTGATTGTTATTAAATGTTGAAAGAATTTTTTTAAGGCAACCCATAGTATTAAAAAATGTTAGCAATGTTTACTTGTCAAAGAAAATATAATTCCAGGGGGGGGGGGCAAGTGCCCCCCTTGCCCGTTATTGTGGGCGCCCATGCCATTGAGAGTTCTCTCGCTATTAAAAGATCTAATCTTGGGTCTCTTATTGGTCATGGTTTCATTTAAACAAATCTCACGTCGGTGTGCACTGATGGTGATTGTGAGTATGAGGGTGTAAAACCAGTGGAAACACTTAAACCTAACTTAAACCTAACTTAAGACTAATCAACCAAACCCTGGTGACCGTTGGGGTGATTCCCCTTTCGGGAAAAATACCCAAAGTACCAGCCGGGAATCTAACCCAGGACCCCTAGGTTCATAACCAGGTGCACTGACCACTAAACCATGGGGCCAGTTATCCCGTATGGTGATTACATTGTTCCCATGGTTTCGTGGCCTCGAAGTAGTTCGAGGAAATTTATGTGAAATTGTCCATGAGCCCTCAATTTGTCTGAGCTAACTACTAATTTACGAAAGAAAATCCTGTAGGTTTTCCCGCAATCCTTGATTGATCTATATCCATGCGAGGAGATGAATATCTGACCCTGACTCGTCATGGGCATCATGACCATCACTTCAACTCGGTCATACTATAGTGTTAAATGAGTTATTAGCAAGGGCGTGGAGAGATAATCTTTCTAGGAGGGGTCCACTAGAAAGTTTTACTATAACTTTAGCCAATACAATTTGTTATACATGTATATGGACCCCCACCCCCAGGGGGTGAATAAAATTCCACGAGAGGCCCGGAACCCCCTCGACCCAACCACACCTTTCTATGCCCTTGTTATTAAAGAATGTATGGCAATAAGAGGAGCAAGGGGGCAAGGACCCCCTCCCAAGCGTCTGAACTAACGGAAGCATAAGGACACTCCAGAATATTTATAAACGTTGGCTAGGTGTTTAAAAGGGGGATTTATATGGTAAAATACGAATATTCACCCTTTTTGAAGGACATCATTGAAAGGAAAAGGTAGACAATGGTCAGTAGGGAAATACGTTTTTATTTAAATATAATTATTGTAACCATTTTTCTAAAACTCGAGGTACAACAGGATTAATTTAATATTATCCGTAGTCGTTTATAACGGCAAAAAAGTGGGCGACACGGTCGACATGAGAAAGAAAAGTAAGGGGTTGACGTTCCCCGGTAGTCAAACTCCCTCCTTCCTGCGAATAAACTACACTACCGTTTCCTCGCCTTGAACATTGGATAATAAAAACTGGTGGTATGTATGTGTCAGCAGTACCAGCCACTTATTATCATAAGTCTCTCGCTTCAAACGTTGAGGAGATACGTACTGACACTACCCGACTAGATTCACTTAGTGCCACAGTGCTAATTTCAAGTTCTGCTATTGCCCTCTTTATTTATTATTTATTTAGTACTTCCTACGTCAAGCTGTTTAACAACTTACTACAAGAGCCGCGATTGGGAATGTTATTTAGAGGAAATTGACCCTATTATGAAGAGGGGATTGAAAAATTTTCGAGATTAGTAATCCGATTCCTCATTCAGCATGAACTATTGTTGTTTTTAGCACAGAATCGTTCTACACTTTCAGGCAGTACGTATATGTACTAATTATGCTAATGTGTTAGGGAGGAAAAGGGTTGAATCTAGAGTAAGTGTACCCACATTTACTTGGAAAGGGGGGAGAGAGTGGAAAACCATTTATGAAAAGCCACCTTCAATACATTCGGCCGGGATTTAAACCCCGATCACCTTGTCATTTGCGGGGAGGGAGAATGGAAAACCATTTAGGAAAAACCACCCCCAGTTCACCCGACCGAGATTCGAACCTCGATCTCCCCGTCCTCGGCGGTAGAGCTCAACACGACTAGCGCGTTAGCCAACTACGCCACCGAGACGTTTACCACTAATAATGATTTAAAATGAGAGATTATTTTATTTTCAAACATGAGCCAGTCATTATACAATAGTAATATACTCACTATTGTGTATCTCTAAATGAGACGCTTGGAGTCAAGATTTTACACAAATGAAGGTGAATACTAAACTATACTACATTCACGGTAGGGATTACTCTCTGAAAGGTCTTTTTTCCTACCAAAATCGTAATATATAATAGCTCTATGGTAGGGAAAAAGGCCTTTCAGAAAACAATTCCTACGCTGAACAGACTTTACACCTCTTCGGAATCCTGAACTGCTCATGAATGACATATTTTGTCAACGCTCATTGAGACGCGTTAGATCAAGGCCGTAAATCACCACTGTGGTGTTTGATTACAGTGTACAGGTTTGTTACTGAGCTACCGAGTAAAATATAACTATTTAACTGTGAAAAGTCACTTTGTTTCCGGGGTAAGGATTGTCTTTCTTCCACTCCCAAGATTTTTTTTAATGCCGAACTTTCCTTTAACGCTGAATATTTACTACTATTATGTTTTTGTTTGACTGAATCCTTGTCAGCTTGTAGATTTTCAAAGTCAGGAAATACGATTTGGTAAATACAAAACTGGTTGTTTATCTTTACAATTTTTGGGCAAGGGGCTGCTTCATAATTAAGGTATTTGGTAACATTTAATAAAATGTCGGTGACCGTGCGGTCTAGGGGTAAGGTGTCAGACTTTGTGCTGGCGGTCTGGAGTTCAATCCTCGGTTCCGGCACATATTTATCTGATTGCCAAACCCTTCCTTCACCTCTAACAAGACGTGTATTAATCACAACTTGTGAATGTGAGGAATGCCAGGCCTCCAACCGTGGTTCGGATTCCACGCTAAACTGTAGGTCCTCCATTTCATCTCACCATCACCCTACCATTACATATTAGCGTAAGTGCTTTTAACCCAAACGGGTAGTAAGACACGGTGCTAATAATAACAATAAAATGTCACACACGCCTTTCTACATATATATTTTTTTTTTACAGGTATGTGTACCTAGAATAAACTCCGAATAGTTCGTACCCCACCTATAGCCAAGCTCTGCAGGGCTTAGGCTACTCGCACATTGGAACGGACTACGTAGGAGTAGAGGTCGCGCGTAGTCGCACGAGCACTTCCGACGGGAGACAAAGTACGGGAGTCCTCACATTATTGGCGACTCAGCCATCCGACTACGCAAGTGTTGTTCCGACCTGTGACCGGATCTCAACAAGTCGGGATTTTTCGTTTTAAGTCGTACGACCTGACTAGTCATTTCACCTGTGTTTTGGTTTTAAAATTTTCCACAATGGAGAGCGAGAAATTGCTAAGTCTCGTTTTCGAGAGGAAGTGCCTTTTGGGATCAAAAAATATGACCACTACCATTCAAGAGACGTCCAGAGAGATGAGTGCCTTCTTCGTTGCCAGATCAATACATTATTTTCAAGGAGATACAATTGAGAGTTCATTTTTCACTTTTCACTCTATTTAGAAAATACTCAAAATAATTCACCACTCAACGGCAACCAGAGGGTACAGATCTCATTTGAGGAAGTCGGTCTCAATGTGCGGAATCTAGCCGTACGACCAAGTCGCATGTAGTCGGGCGTTCAACGTAGTTGGTTCTAATGTACGAGTAGTCTTAGGTGGAACTGGAAATGGAGAGAGGAACAACTGCCAGCAATCTCTCGCCGCGCTGTATCAGTTTCTGTTATGAAGTTATCTACTCATGATAGTAATGAAGTTATCTACTCATGATATAGTAAGATAACTATTGATTGTTCTACGCTACATTCCATTGAAACACTTGTTCAACCTCGGGAGGGGATGAACCCAAGGCTCGCGTGAGAAGTGGTGGGAAAACACCGCAACCATTGTTTCATAATCGACTAAGAAAAACAAAACCATCAGCCACCTTTTCAGACAGACAAGTTTTTTTTAGCACCGCGTCTTACTATCCGTTTGGGTTTACACGCCCATGTATTAGCTAAGCTAATGTTCAAGCGGTGAAGATGGGTTAATCGAGTAGAAGTGTACCCACATTTACGCGGAGAAGAGAGTAGAAAACCATTTAGGAAGAACCTCTCTCTAACACCTGACCTGGATTCAAAGTGTGTCAAAAAGTAATTAGATCTATTGCTAGTATTTTGTGATTGATGTCTTAATTAAATTATTGGTGTGAAGAGAAGACGGAGAGGACTATGATAGATAGAGGTTTTGGGGGCAAGGCTCTCAATTTCCGGAAACCAGTTGAGTATAAGGGGTTCTCCGAAACGCTTTTTTAACATTGGTTATTTAAAGGGGGCTTTCATTGCAAAATACTAAATGGCGTGAACCATATCATAGCCCGATTTACTCTTCTCATACAAGGAAATGATTAAAAGGGAAATAGTGGTTAGCAGGATATGTTTTTAAATAAAACTGCTTAAATTAACATAGAAAAAATAACAAGGACTAGTGAATTTTATATTATTTCTTGTGGAATAATATGGTCCAACTAGATCGTTTTTCAATTTTGGTGATAATACAAGTGAGGGACCATATAGGGTCCATACGGGCCATATTAAAAGAGTAAGGGAATTATGGATCTCCCTCTCCTAGTCCCGTCCCGTCCCGTCCCGTCCCGTCCCCCC
>CABFWO010002689.1:34347-51711 GCA_902155825.1 Timema genevievae
CGGCATGTGTATTTTAGAGTGGAGTTAGTTTATAAGTAATATGTTGATATAATTATTTGGTTCAAAAGGTGCACGTTAAATACCTCTAACCTGATTCAGTGACAGTATGGTATAAAAGACGTCACTCTCGCAATAGACTGAATTGCCGATGACGGGGAAGTTGGGGTTAGAATCCGTTATAGGTGTACAACGGTGGATTTTTACACTATTATTTATGATTATTATTAATTTTATTATTATTATTATTGACACCGCGTCTTACTACCCGTTCGGGTTATACACACTTACGCTAATGTGCAATGGTAGGGTGATTGTGAAATGAAATGAAGGACCTACAGTTTGACGTTGGATCCGAACCATGGTGGAGGCCTAGCATTCCACACATTAACAAGTTGTGAATAATACACGTCTTGTCAGAGATGAAGGAAGGGTTTGGCGATCAGATAAATCTGTGCCGGGACCGAGGATTGAACCCCGGAACCCCAGCAAAGAAGTCTGACACCTTACCCTTAGACCGCCAGGTCACTCTACTCTTACTACAAGCAAATGTGGGTATATTTCCTCTCAATTCCACCCAGCCTCATTCCTAACACACTAGCGTAATTAATGAAAATGCAAATAACCCTAACGGATAGAAGGACGCAGTACTAAAAAAATTACGTGCTCATGCAGTGTCACAGATTTGGAAAGACGTGAACCATTGTCTCTTGGAACCAAGGTGGTCGCCTCAGTATGCATGTAGGCCCTGATTATTTCACCACAAGACTTACATACTAACTTAGAATTAGAACAGACACCCGGTTGTTAATTCATCACTGTGAAATGGAAAACCCACATTTTACCAATGATGATGAATTTTTCGGAACCGGAAATCAAACCCGAAACCCTTAGTTCGGAAGACAGACACGCTCCCGACTGAGCTAAGGTGTCGGATTATGGGCGGCGCTAACGAAGTGTAGATGTTTCATTCTGATTGATTTATTTTTACGTCCTACTTCCCATCCAGACCCTTCCACATATTACCTACATTATTGAGCTATGGACGAGATGGGTAGGACTTGAATGAAATACACCCGCATTCGCGATAAGGAAAAGTGGGAAACTATTTAGGAAACAAGACACGGTGCGGGTCTCAACATAACACCTTTGGAACATATCTCAAGAAACGGTCAGCACCCCATTCGGGAACTTCCCCATGAATCGGGCCATTTTCTGTCTTTTCCGGGAACTGGTGCCTCCGCTTGACCAGTTTACAAATTGGGCAAAATTAGTCTAGTTCATGACCATTTTGCAGCGCTTGTGAGTTGTGTCGCCCGGTCCGTAAAATGGACGTGCAACGAACAGGTTTGCTCTTAAAGTTAATTTAACTTTTAATAGTTTTCGAATAAAAGGTAACCTAAGGTCAGGTTTGGTTAGTTTAAAGTGGGGATCTAGGGGACGCGAGAATAGGTAAGTTTTTTTCTTCAGTTTTTATGGAAAAACTTGTTTGTTCAAAATAAATCAAATATTACCTCAGTATAAACATATAGGCTAGTTTAATTTTCTTCACATGGGTGAACTCGACATTTGTCAAGGGTGTCGTGGAATTTAATAACAACTTTTTCTCTTCATTTAAAAAGTTTGTCATCTAATGCCGCTATGATCTCGACAGATATTCAACAACTGTTTGATACCCGCTTTAGTGGCCGCGTGGTCCAGCACGCTACTCTCGTGTTGAACTAGACTGCTGAACATGGGGAGAACGAGGTTCGATCCCGGTCGGATTCACTGAGGGTTTTTCTCTAAATGGGTTTCCACTCTTCCTCCACGCAAATGCGGGTTAATTTCCTTTAAATTAAGCCTTCCTAATCCCTAACCCATGTATTATTTTAAAATAAATTTCATTTTAAGCTTGTTGTAGAAAGTACAATAAGTTCCAGTTCATATAATAGGTAAGAGTTAACGCAATTTTTACCCAGTTCATGAAATGGTCACGTGAAGAAGCCAGTTCACGGATTGAGCGAAAATTTGCCCAGTTCATGAAATGGTCAGTTCCCCTATTGCCTATTGGGGTATAACAGTCAGTCTTCTCTGAATCCTTTCTTTCTAAATACTCAGACTACGTTTCACGTAACTGTGCGTGCATGTACGCCCTTGGATGTTTTCCCACTCGTTTTGGCGTGCTTGGGTTATCAAGGACAGGTACCATCTGAACATCAGTGATGCCAATCAAGTGTTTCCAGGCCTAGCGGCTAAAATAATCATATAGTGGCTAGCGGGGCTTCTTGATTTTTACAAATTATTCTTGACCGTTTTCTAGCGAAAAACGAATATACTTTTGTCTCTTTTTTTTTTTTTTACCCCTCAGAGAAAGTATTGTGATCGTCAAAAAATATATATATATTATTAAAAGATTTTGGTGAATGTCGACGTTTCATGACCCCCTGAGTCAGAAAAAGTTGTTTTTATATTGCTATCTGNTTTTACCCCTCAGAGAAAGTATTGTGATCGTCAAAAAATATATATATATTATTAAAAGATTTTGGTGAATGTCGACGTTTCATGACCCCCTGAGTCAGAAAAAGTTGTTTTTATATTGCTATCTGTTTGTCTCCTGTCCATTTAGCTAAGGATACCGTGTTTGATTCCCGGCATGGCCGAAAAATTGATCATTGGTGAAATGTGGGTTTACCATTTCACATTGATGGATTGACGGTCGGGAACTGGTTGTTTTGTCTGTCCAAGTATGATTATAAGGTATATGAAGCAACGACAGGCCTAGCAAGCCGTTAGTGGAAAATATAAAGTAGAAATATAAAACCGACCCAGGCTGGAAACAGTAATGCATGTAAAAAAAAGGATTTCGGCCTAGAGCCAAAACCATTTTACCAATCAGGCTAGAAGATCTAGGGCTTCCCCCTTAGGATTCTTTGAAATTATCTATCCAATCCTAAAGTAATTAAAGGCATTTTATTCAATAGCAAAAAGAGAAATAATCGATTTTCTCAAATTAGGCTAAACTATTTTGATTAAGTTTGGTGTCTAAGCACTGTTTAACATGACAAACAAATTGGCCTATCGAATGTTTCCATGAAAATTACTTTGAGTGCAGGTAGCCTACTTAATATAAGCGTCTCAGATTTTGATCAAATCTTCACAATTCTTTGAGATACCAAATAACTTTTGATATCAAAATTGTAGGACTTCTAAAAGTAAACAACATTTATTTGAAATTGATTTTAATAAAACCAATAATTTTCGAACCGCTTCACTGGCCGAATGGTCTAAGGCGTCACTCTCATGTTAGACTTACCTTCTGATTACGGGGAGATTGGGGTTCGGATCCTGGCCGGGTCTACTGAGGGTGGTTTTCCTTAACTGGTTGCTCACTCTCACTCCACGCCAATGTGGGTAGTCTACCTCTAAAATACTTCTTTATTCATCCCTACTAATTCTCATAGGCCTATATGCGTATAACCTATCCATTATTGTTTCCAGGGTGACCTGGCGGTTTAGGGGTAAGGTGTCGGACTTCTGTGTTGGGGGTCCGGGGTTCAATCTTCGGTCCCGGCACAGATTTATCTGATTGCCAAACCCTTCCTTCACCTCTGACAAGACATGTATTATCACAACTTGTGAATGTGTGGAATGCCAGGCCTCCACCGTAGTTCGGATTCCACGTTAAACTGTAAGTATTTCATTTCATCTCACAATCACCCTACCTTTACACATTAGCGTAAGTGCGTACAACCCGAACGGTTAGTAAGACGCGGTGATAATAATAATACTGTTTCCAGCCTGTGGCCTGGCATGGGTCAGTTTTTTATCAAAGCCATATTTTTTCCACTACCGGCTTGCCAGGCCTGTCGTTGCTTCATTTGACTTATAATATAACTTAAGACTAGGACAGGCACAACATCCAGTCCCCGGCCGTTAATTCATCACATTGTGAAAGGGTAAACCCACGCTTCACTAATGATAAATGTTTCGGCCATGCCGGGAATTGAACCCGGGACCCTTAGCTCAGTATACAGACACGCTACCGACTGAGCTAAGGTGTCGGATCTATAAGCATATATATTTTTTTAGATGGAGGTCTGGGAAATGGAGCTGATTATCCTCTTTGGTGAACCGAAATGTTCCTCTTTTATCAAAATGTTTCTGTAACGGTTCATATTATTTAATTTATGGTCTTTTGTAGAATGTGATTTTTATCAATTGTGTTTCTGCAACAATGTATATTATTTCTTTTCACATTTATTACTAGTTTTAAGCAAATATCTCCAATTTTATGCAAAGGAGCGAAAAAGTCTTGTTGTTTCTTGATTTTGTAGGAGGCTAATCCAAATTCAAGGTAGCTAAATATTAATTTAGTTCTGTATTTGTAATTATAGCTTTTTTTCAAACTGGCCCTGGAAAGTATTCTTCGATCCATAAGCACACATTTTGTTGCGTCGTGCACGTGGACTAAGTATCAGGTTCATCTTATTGCTGGTGATTGGGAGATCACGGTTCGAATCCCGTCCACGCAAATGCGGGTACATTGGGTACGTTTTCTCCACACACTCACTCTCTTCTTCATACCAAACTCATTATTCTAATAAATTGCGGATAGCCTAAGCTAGTAGTAATGAAACTTGGTGGTAAAAAAAAAGTTCAAAATTCAAAATTAATTTTATTCAGGATTAATATATAAATTAATATTCATGATAGCCTAACTTTATAGTAATATTTACACACTCCCCCTCAGTTTTTTATCAACCAAATAACTTCTGGTAACCCGCTTCGGTGGCCGCATAGTCAAAGGCACTACTCTCTCAGATCATGGTTTGATCCCGGTCGGATGTACTCATGGTGTTTTTTCTAAAGGATTTCCTACTCTCAACGCAAATGTTGGTACATTTCCTCTAAATGCAACCTTCTTCGTCCCTGACACATTAGCGTAGCATGAGTGTAACCCAAATGGGTGGTAATATGCGCTGCTAAAATAAACTTCTGGTTACTTCCATTATTTATACAGTTATTTCGTGACACACATTACTTACCGCTAGTCCTGAAAATAAAATATTTATTTTGGTAAATGTGACAGCTCTATAGTCCAATATTTATAGGAAGGGCCCTTATCTGACAGCTAAAGAAGCTACTATAACCTGTTTACAGTAGGAAGGGATGTCTGAAAGGTATTTCTTCCTACTATATAGTAGAATTCTGACAGGTAAAAAGGCCTTTCAGACCCTTCCTACCATATCTACTTTCATTTGTTCACACGTGATCTGCAGCTGTAAAGTTTGACTAATAGTATCAATACCTATACAAACTACTAATAATATAGTAAAATATTATCACTTTTGGTCGCAAAAAGGTTTGTATTTTATAAAAAAGCCCTTACTTAATATGTTGTATTATTTTTATCACCGCGTTTTACTACCTGTTCAGGTAATATGCAAATTGTAGGCCTACTGTAGTTGACTAGCTGTGTCGTTGTGGCAGGAAACTCTAACGCCGGTGAAATCCCACTTAAGGAGGTAGAGTGTTACTTCTATCTGTCGGAAGAAGAATTTTCACACGGCTCATGATCACTTATCAACCGTTCTATTTACTGCACCACCTAGCTAGTTTACACATCACGTGTACCCTCGGAATGAGTCTGTTTAGTTTCCGATAGTTTGTCGACCTCTCCCTCCACGTTTACACGTCATCTCTTTGAATGTATTGGTTTATGTAACTTAGCCTACTTATAATAAATTCATATTAAAGCTATCACCACCTAATTAGAGAGGAGAATATTCCATCACGAAACAATTTATGTGGGAATATTCACACGTCACTTTTGGGGATATACATTTTTAACTTTTCTATGCACCTTTCGGCGGCCGAATGGTCTAAAGCAGGGGTATTCAACCTGGGGCACGTGAATAAATATTTGCGGTGACGTAGAGTTATAAATAGGCTACTTATTTATTTCTCATTATTTTGGGTGTAACTTATTTTATTTATCTTAGACTATCTGGTGTACCCGTTCTTCGTAAGGGGAATCTATAAAGAAGCTTTGTTATTTATTATATAAAATAAAGCACAGGGAATAGTAACCAAATCTTAAATTATGTTTAAATATCAATCCTTTGTTGGTTTAAATTATAATACGAAACGTGAAAGTAGGCTCAATAATATATAATGTCAAAATATAAATAATTATAGTATAAATATGTTTTAAAAGATGACATTTCTTTTGAAAATCAAATTTATAATTTCTCTATACACAATACTTGGAATTCTTGTCTGTTGGTGCCAATAAAAAGAAATAAGAGTGTCACAGCTTAAATAATTGGTTGTTAAAGGGTTGTAATTAAAGCCAATCAAAACTCTTTTAGAACTTTTCCACCGCATATATCCCTTTTAACCTTTTTACCCCGTTTACCCATTGGCGCCTTTTTAATATTTTTACCTTTTTATTTATTTTACCCCTTTTAGCCTTTATTTTATACCCTTCTATTAATCATTTATTTGTTAACCTTTTTACCATGTTTACCCTTTTAGCCCTTTTTACAATTTTTGCTCAACTGTGCCCTTTATGGCTTTAGGATATTTTTGATAGTTTAGCATTTTTGGATATTTTTACAATTTTTGCCCTTTTGGCCTTACTACCCTTTTTGATTAGATTTACTTTTTACCATGTTTACCATGTTTATCTTTTACTCTTTTTACCTTCTTACCCTTTTTATCTTATACTTCTCTACCCTATAGACCTACCTTTTTACCCTATTCACCCCTTCTACCTGGTTTACGCTTTTTACCCCTTTTGCGGATTTTTAATAGTTTTACTTTTTATTTCTTTTACCCCTTTATACCCTTTTATTTATAATTTTATGATAGGGACCTATATAATTTTTGCCATTTTTACCATTATTTGGCCATTCTCCCCTCCCCCCTTTTTTACATTAATTACGCGGTTCAGCCCCGGAGAAATATTTTAAAGTAAAAAGTATAAAAGTTTAAAAAGTTGTAAAGAGGATATAAAGGATGTAGGGTATAAAAGTTTACCGGTAAAAAAGTATTTATACGTAAAAGCTCTTTTAATATAGATAAATCAAAACACTCAACGGATCATGGCGACATGAGAAGGAAAGTTTGTTGTAGATACCAAACTCTTCTTGTTTACTCTCCATGCCCACCAAACCAAACTACAAATTGTATGAAATGTAGTAGTAAAGCTTTCTTGTGGCGTTAATATTTCTTCATTTCTTAATTAATTAAAATAATTCTAATACAAATTTTAAGATTCCGGCCTCGAGGTACACATGTTTGTCCACATGGGCTACTAATTTTTAAATGTCAAACCTCAGCGTGCGGTAGATATCGCGCAAGGCTCGTAACAGACAGACAAACTAACTCTTCATTTTATTAATATAGAAGAATATAGAAGATGTAGAGTGTAGAATACGTATAGCTTGCATTATGCAACAACTTTGGTGGTGCAAAGTTGATTTTTTTTTCAGCACCGCGTCTTACTACCTGTTCAGGTTATACGCTTATGTACTAATTACGATAGCGAGTTAGGTATGAGCCAGGTTGAATTTAGAGGAGGTTTACCCACATTTGCGTGGCAAATCATTCATGGAAAACCACCCTCAGTACCACCCAGTACCAACCCCGTCATTGGCAGTCTATTATATTGATATAGTAGTGCCATAGACCATGCGGCCACCGAAGAGAAACTATATCTATGGGTACACGAACAAAAAAAGGTTTAATAACACTGGTCTCAAGTGTCACCCTCGTAAAAGAATGGACTGCTGGTTATCGTGATTCGAATCCCGGTTGGGTGTATTGGGGGTGGTATCCTTCGAATATTTTCTCCCTCTTCCTCCACGTAAATGTTGGTGTACTTCTTCTAAATTCAACCCTTCTCCACCCTAACGTATTAGCATAATTAGTACATAGGGAAGCGTATAGCCTGAACGGGTAGTTTAGACGCGTCGATAAGGAAATAAACTCTAGCTCTAGAATTAAGGGCTGTTTACTGATGATTGAATTTGAAAAATTTAGTTTCAAACAATAATAGAGACTTTAAGATGACCTGGTGGTCTAGGGGTAAGGTGTCAGACTTCTGTGCTGGGGGTACGGGGTTCAATCCTCGGTCCCGGCACAGATTTATCTGATTGCCCAACCCTTCCTTCACCTCTGACAAGACGTGTATTAATCACATCTTGTGAATGTGTGGAATGCCAGACCTCCACCGTGGTTCGGATTCCACGTTAAACTGTAGGGCCTCCATTTCATCTCACAATCATCCTACCATTACACATTAGCGTAAGTGCGTATAACCCGAACGGGTAGTAAGACGCGGTGCTAATAATAATAATAATAATAATAATAATAATAATAATAATAATAATAGAGACTTTAAGGGAAAGTACATACGATTGGGTGGTTAACTAATTGTTTTGTAGCCCGTCTTACTACCCATCTGGACTTTTCGTATGTTACACTGATGGTACATGGAGGAAGGAGGTAGAGTTTAGAGGAAATGTACCTGCGTTTGTGCGGAGAGAGAGTGGATAACCATTTAGGAAGATACCCACCTAATTACACATCGAACCCCAATCTTCCCGTAACCACCAGACCAGATGAGACTGATGACTTGGTCCGTGTGGCCACTGGCGCGGAAGATCTTACATCGCTAGGGCTAGGTGCTATTCATCGTTATAAGCTGAAAACATTCCAATGAATACCGGTATTTTCTGAAATATTCTCAGTAATCTACCCAAGGAATTTGGAATTTACATTTTTGTGTGTGTACGATCCTGTCGGTTCAGAAGTTTGGTGTGTATCTTAGGATTAGTTTTAGTTCGTAGAAGGTATAAATATTTGTCCCGGTCGAAATTGTACCAACAAAAGAATATCTTCCAACTTAATTTCGGAAGTATATTTTCAGAGATGGTCCGAACCCACCTAAACATTTTGTCTAAAGCCGCCATTGACAATTTCATCTTTCACTGTGGTTTTTACAGCTCCACGATCTTGAAATCAGTAGTTCAAATACAACTGGTGGGAGGGTGGTAGCTTACTGATGACCTAGATAGCTCAAGGCTGAGTCCGCCCCTCCACCCCGCAAATAAATCACTTTGACTTGTCATATTTATTTTATAATAATATTATATTTAAATATATCATTATTTCATGTTTTTTAGTAAATTTTATCCTAAATTTAACTCGAAACTCCCTAATGTTCATTTATTATACCGCTAGGGGCGTTGGTAGCCTGGTATCACGTGGAGTACGACAGTCCGTGCTTATAAATAAACGCAACCTTTACCTTTGGCAAACCGGAAATACTACATATCTGCAGATGGTACCGTTGGCTTTTGACAGAAAAATAAACATTTATTTTCTATTAACAATAATTTCTGAGATCAAATTATAAAATACTTGGCACAGGGCCCCCAAAAGTGTTGATCTGGGCCTGAGCTCAACTGGCAGAGCAGTTGCTGCGTAAATTATTATTATTATTATTATTTAGCACCGCGTCTTACTTCCCGTTCGGATTATACGATTAAGTACTAATTACGCTAATGGGCTAGAAATGGAGAAGGTTGAATTTAGATGAAGTGAACCCACATTTGCGTGGAGGAAAAATGGAAAACTATTTGGGGAAACCACTCTAATTACACCCGACCGAGATTTGAACCTCGATCTCCCCATCCTTAGAAGTCTAGCTCAACATGAAAATAGCGCGTTAGCTAACTACGCCACCGAGGCGGGTAAGTACTGCTGCGTACAGCCAAGGTAAAGCCCGTGCGTACCCTTACCCGGGCGTGATCCAAATACTAAAAAGCATAAAATTATAATAAGTAATGCAATGCCTGTATAGTAGGATCGTCATACGAATAACAGTATTTGACAGTTCGTAAGGTCTAGTTCATCACTTTTAACTCTTTTGGTAGCGTGTTTGCCAACCGAGCAAATGGTCCCGGGTCACAGACAAGTAAGAAACAGACTCTCAACCTTACGGGGGTTTCGCTGCGCTCCTTTTGCCAGCTTGAGTCCTTTAACACTGGGCTGCGCTAGTGTCACTGCTGGGTGATGATAGGACTAACAGCAGCGATCCTAGTGGTGAAGGACTCAGGCTGCTAAAAGGAGCGCAACTATTTTAACATAGAGGTTGAGTGCCTGTATATTATTTGTCTGTATCCCGGGCTCAATTCCGGGATGGCGGCAAAATCTATCATTGGTGAAATGCCCCCTTTCACAATGATAAATTAACCTTCGGGGTGGCTGGAGGTTTTGTATGTTTTAATTATAAGTTAGCTATATCGCTGGATCAAGCCATGGTGGTTTTACCCCCCAGAAATTAATAATTTTTAAAAAAGATTGTGTAATTGTGTAATCATGTTTCACATTACAGTATAATATATATAATTATATTAAAATGTATTTAAAAAGGAGGGTGGCATTTTCATTTTTTATCTTGGGCGGCCAAAGGGCATGTGCCCGCCCTACCAAGAAAAAAACCCACTACTTTCGTTTTATCTACAAGTATTCATTCATTCACAGCTTCTCAGAAACTTTCTGGAAACGACAAAAAAGGGTGGTGTAATATATTAATCATTCCATGGGAATGGTTTCAATTGGTGAACTGTTTGGTCCTCTTGATATATTTTTTTCTTCCATATTTTATTCCTTTGTTTGTCCTCTCGTACAAAGGTGACTCGACATAATAGCAGTACCTCCAAATAAGGAAAGTAGCCCAGCCTCCCATGGATTGTGTCGACACGCGCTGCAGAGCTAGTAGTTAGGACCGTCCGTATATGACAGCCACAAAAGTTACCAAAACCACTTTCATTTATTCATACGTCAAGTCGTAACACGGGTTTTTTCAGCGCCTCATCTTACTACCTGCTCAGGTTATACACCTATATACTAATTACGCTAATGGTTTCAGGGATAATTAAGGTTATATTTAGAGGAAGTGTGCCCGCATTTGCGTGGAAGGAGAGTGGTAAACCATGTTGGAAAACCACCCGACCGAGATTTGATGTCATAGTCTGACTAGTCTACTGAGAGAATAGCTTATACCACGTGGCTACCAAGGCAAGTCGTATCACTGTTGATAGATACTATCAATACCTACGCATTAACCGGTTGGCATTGTCTCACCAAACATTTTAAATATTTATTTATTTTTCCTATGACTAGTTGCTATGAATAAGTATATAGGCTATATCATTGGTTGCCAAACCCAGGGCTGCGACCCACATGAGGGTCGCAAGGATGTTCCTGAAGGTCACGGCAGGGCCTTAACAAATATTTTTCAAAAATTATAAAATATCTCAACCAAAAAAAGCTCATAAAAATGGTATATTACAAAGAACTGCTTAAATATTTACAATAGCAACATATTTGAAACGTTTTGAAACTGCTGAGCTCGTAATTTTGGACCCAGTTCAAGGACAAGCCCATTCTCACTCGAGAAGTTGAAAAGGCTTTTTTACCTCTTTTGATTACTAAACCTATCTTTGTGAACAAGGATTTTAAGGTCTTGTAACGATCAAGACAAAGTAAGGAACTGACTCGATCTTCAGAATAATTTGCGTTCTCTGTCCATCAACATAGCACTCTCTAATTCACAAACAAAATGAAGCAGTATCACGGCTGTCTCTGAAAAACTGTTCATACTAACTACAGAATTTTGTAAAATGAGTCCCTTTTTCACGGAAAAATATTAAGTAGTTTTCTATTTGTAAGATTACAAAGTTACTGAAATTGATTCAATTTATATGTTAACATTTATTGATTCAAAATAAGAATTCAAAATAACTCTTCCCAAGAATGAAACAGCATTCTAATTTCCATTGAAATAGTTTTTTTTGTCACATACTGAACATTGTTACGAAGTCACATTTCGCTAAAAACTGTGCTTTAGATTTTGTCTGATCACAAATTTGTTAAATTTAATTTGGTTTTTGTTATTTATATTAATTGCATTGAGTTAATTTAATAAACAATAATATAAAAACAAAATGCAATTGAAACTACATATAATGGCACTTTGGATCGCCAGGCAGGGAAAATATTATATTTAGGGTCGTGATCTGGACTACATGATATAGGAATACTTGACTACTTTTAATAAAACATGCCGCACTTATGTTGTATGTTTCGCCGGATAAGTTGTATTTCAGACATCAATGAACAAGTAAGGCGACGGACACCAGGACCCAAAGTGTGTAAATTCTCTCTGTAAGCAATTGACCCTAATTATAAATGGTGACGTGTCGTCATTGTTTGCAGTTCATCGAGAAGACGGTCGCGAGTTCTTCGGCGGAAACTAGCAAGCAGATGTGTGTTTCTTGTCAACACCCACTCGAATGCACTTTCAGACCATGACTTAGAGAGGGGAGATAGCGGGTGAGGTTGGAGGGAGACAAAATTTGAGAGACAACCCAAGTGGCAACGGAGATAACAAAAAAATCCTTCCAGTGACCCAGTCTTGTTCTTAAAACGGTCTGTGTGTGTGTCCTAGGAATAAGTAGGCCTAGTAAATCCAGAAATCAAACAAGTCAATACAAACTTCATGATGTGAGTCCTCAAGCGAGCTATACCGACCGAGCAGCCGCCGCTGTTAGCGATGATAGCGCCAACATTTGCGGATAAAGGGTGTCATGTGGTCAGCACAACGCACCCTTCTACCGATAATCTCAGTTTTCTGAACCAGAGCTGCTCCTTATTTGTCCTCACGAGGCCGAATGACCCCGGGACTTCTAGATCTGTATCCATGAACTCTGACCACTAAACAACAGAGACAGTCCCAAACGTGTCAATGTTGATAAATAATAATTATGTTAGAATTGTCTGCACACCTAATTATTTTCTTGCACCGCGTCTTTCTTACTACCCGTTCGGGCTATCCGCATTTAGCTATACAAATGGTGTAGGGAGGAAAAATAAAGTAGAGGTTGATAAATCATTCAGGGAAGAAAACCTTGGTATACCCAGCTGAGATTCGAACGTCACTGACTAGACAATCTTGACGTGACAACCGATGTTAGTCATAACTACTGTTTCTACAGGATCTGAAAATTCATCAGTTAAAAAATTATATATTTGTAGTTTTTTAAAACCCATGGGATTTATGTTGTATTCAGTGTTTAGTATTTATTAACGATACGGTTACTATAACTTACAACCCACAGGGGGGGCCGAGCTGTATGCGGTGTTATGCTCACCTTGCACTTGATTGCATTTGATGGGGAGGTCGAGGTCGGGCTTCAAAAATCAGTAATCATCAATATAAAACGCTCCGTGCTGCATCGCCTTTATTAGTGTATATGCAGGTAGACCCCGGGTAAAATTAATTAAAAGAAAAAAATGAATATTGCAAACTCCAAAAAATGAATATTGAAAAACTCCCCACTATTTGGATTGTGAGTCGCTATTTGTTTCACGTTGTCTGTGCACAACACAATTGTCTTTTTACCTTTTGTATAAGTTAAAAACATATGTTCACTTGTTCATTAAATTCAGGGCTGCCAATCTTAATTACATTGTTGCTATAAATGTGGAAAAAATCCCTCCCATCCTGGTGGAGGAGGGGAAGGAGTTGGGTTCAATTAGACATGTAATAGTTGACAAGCTGTTTACAAATATATCCTAAAAATAGCCAGAATATGTAATTCTAACTAAATAAGAGCCTATAAAACAACTACATGGAAGTTGAGTTCATTCTGATTCAATTTAAAAGTGTATTAATATTATAAAAGATCCAAGTGTGGAGGCTCGACGAACACCCCCTCCCTGAGGTTTGCTAAGGTTAGTATAAGACATGGGGATAGTTATGAAACAAATCCTTAACACACGCCCACATTGAATTGTCTCCCCGCTGCTGGCATTACAGCGTAGAACCGGCCCAATTGTTCACTTTCACTCATTCCTGGCGGCGTCTCGCCTCACTAAGCTGCTCACGTGTCACGAGTGGCTTCTTATGAATGGCAGCGTAAATACGCAACATAGCTTGAATAGGATAAATATAATGCATGTCCCTTATAGAAGTTCCTTGCGAACAAGTGCACGGACAAGATGCAGGTATTCCAGAACCGGTGGCTGAGAATAATTGTGAACGCACTCTGTTTCGTCTCCATATGCATCGATACCTGGATACACTCAACATTAGGGACCATTTTCAGTAGCTTGCACGGTCCCATAAAAGGCTGGCCGGATCTACCAATCCTCTTATCCATGAGCTTGGGGCAGTGGCGTAACTAACCATAAAGTGGCTTAGGTGGAAAAAGGACCCAGACCCACCTACCAAAAATTAATTTGGTAAGAGGTTAAAGTGCTGTCTTTTCTGCTTGTTTTTTAATCGTAAAGATCTTATTGTTTAATCAAAAATTACTCAATACCTAATAACTTTATTGTGCATAATTTCATGTTCTACGAAAAAGCTCTACACATATTTTTCTGCAAAATCAATATTTAGCCAGATATAAGTAAATTATCAAATAAAATTCGTTTTTTTGTAAATAAAAAATTTACTTACCAATCTTGCATGCAGAACTTTTCGCAAATCCATTTTTCTAATAATTTCGAAGATATTCAACTCGTTTCTAAATACCGCACTGTTTTGGCTAATTTTGTTGACGTGACGATTTTGTTACGAGTTAATCAACCTTCCTTTAAGAAGAGCTCTTTGAGATGACATTTCTCATTTTTCCACAATACAGAACTTGCTAATCTTCTTATTATCAAAATTCATACCTTATCAATCCTCAGCCAGTTTCCTCTAATTATGCACAGTTTTGATTTTATTTCTTATCTGCCACAGTGGCAACAGCTTTAAGGTCATTTTCAAAACTTCGGTGGCCGCTTGGTCAAAGGCGCTACTCTCGCAATAGACTAGACTGCCGATGATGGGAAGATCATGGTTCTATCCTGGTCTGGTGTATTGAGGCATTTTTCCTAAATGGTTTCGCCTTTCTCTCACGCAAATGCGGGTAGACTTTCTCTAAATTCAACCTTCCTCGTTCCAAGCCCATTAGCGTACATAAGCTTACAATGAATCACGAGAGGTGCAGGGATCAGCTGTTTTGTCTATTGAGCAGGCTACTGGCCGTAGTTTGGACTTGGAGGAAATTATAGACAACTTCAGAGAGGTCAAAGCGAGAAGAAAGGAGATTTAAATGTCTATAATTGTTTATAGACAATTTCACAGAGGTCAAAGCAAGAAGAAAGGAGATTTAAATGTCGATGATTGTTTATAGACAATTTCACGGAGGTCAAAGCAAGAAGAAAGGAGATTTAAATGTCGATGATTGTTTATAGACAATTTCACAGAGGTCAAAGCAAGAAGAAAGGAGATTTAAATGTCGATGATTGTTTATAGACAATTTCACAGAGGTCAAAGCGAGAATAAAGGAGATTTAAATGTCGATGATTGTTTATAGACAATTTCACAGAGGTCAAAGCGAGAAGGAAGGAGATTTAAATGTCTATAATTGTTTATAGACAATTTCACAGAGGTCAAAGCGAGAAGGAAGGAGATTTAAATGTCGATGATTGTTTATAGACAATTTCAGAGGTCAAACGAGAAGAAAGAAGATTTAAATGTCGATGATTGTTTATAGACAATTTCACAGAGGTCAAAGCAAGAAGAAAGGAGATTTAAATGTCGATGATTGTTTATAGACAATTTCACAGAGGTCAAAGCAAGAAGAAAGGAGATTTAAATGTCGATGATTGTTTATAGACAATTTCACGGAGGTCAAAGTGAGAAGAAAGGAGATTTAAATGTCGATGATTGTTTAGCTTCTATGATTAATTGCAATTGTATTTATAATTTTATTAATAAAGTTTTATTCACTTCATATCAAGTTTTTGCACATTATAGTTAGTTTCCACTTTTCAGTAGCAATTTTATTATACAAATGTATACATATATTACATAGTGATTTATAAAAGAATTTCAATAATAAACGGTAATGTATTATTATTAGCACTGCGTCTTACTACCCGTTCGGGCTATACGCAATAATGTAATTTATTATAGTTTACAATTATAAACACTATATATATATATGTATATATATATATATATAATTTTGCTGGGGGCTTTATTCTTGAGGTTGGGCAAGGGGTAGGGGGTCTATAAAAGTCTTGCCACGGGCCCATTACTGCCTAGTTATGCTTCTGCAAGTACGGAAACATCGGCTGTGTGAACGAGGCATGAGAAGAACCTAAACAATTCTGTGACCTACTTAATTTATGTTGTACATCTAAGTAAAACACAATGGTTATTAAGGCAGCGCATTTAATAAAGCTTATGAAACAAATTCTAGTTTACTGCCACCTACTGGTCATTAGATGTACATCAAACTAGGACGCAAATATTGTTAACAAAGTTACAGATAGACAGCAGCACCAAATAACATGTTGGTATTAAGATACCATTTCATGTTTAGATTCGCCACTTATAATAATGGTTGTGTTAGCAAGATTGACTACTACTTTTTTCAATCAAATATGATATGATTTCCACCTATGATTGACTGCACATTTTCTATAAATACATATATCTACCATTAATAAAACAATAACAAAAAACAAGTAGACTCGTGAAAAATATTTCTAAAACTCTGCTACGTACACCTTAGACTTTTAATTTAAATACATGGCATTTAAAAAAAAACTATTTAGTTTTGGGAACGTCACATGTACCGGAAAATACTGCTGCTGACTACTGATGACTGAAAGATCGGGGTTCGAATTCCGGTCTGTGTACTGAGAGTAGTTTTCCCCATTAGGTTCTCCACTCTACCTCCATGCAAATGGGGGTACACTTTTTCTAAATTGAACCATACTCATCCCTAGCTCACTAGTGTAATTTGTACATATGCGAATACGCTGAACAGGTAGTAAGTCTCAGTGATAATATAAATATAAATAATCTGTATTTTTCTGGTTTATTTTTGACTAAAGTGAGTATGGCGCTATACTTTAAAATACACATAAGACCATTTAAAATAGTAACAAATCATACTTCAAACATTAAAAAAAGTCATGACTATTTTTTTAACCCTATTAACACAGAACGCCCCGTTCAAATTATCGTCATATTTACACTAACAGTTGCCAGTAGGTTGGACTTTTAATGTAAAGGTATTAACCAGGCAGAAATATCCATCATCGATATTTTTCCACATATTCAAACTAAAACAGTTTTTATAGCTTCTTTATTTTCTTTACTCCACAAAATCAGTTTCTGAAAGGTGTTAGTTGTAAGTTTCCTCAACTATTATTCGGTGTGTTATAGCGTTAGCTGCTCTTGGAGATGTCTGTCCTGGTTGAAGAGATGTGGGTTTGGAAGGGGGGGGGGGGCCAAAGCTTGCTTTT
>CABFWO010002689.1:61321-104644 GCA_902155825.1 Timema genevievae
GGGGGGGGGGGTAGGCAAAAATTGTATAATAAATATATAAGCCAAGAAATGGCGATTATAGATGAAGATTTTTGGTAACCTTTTCAGATCATTGAATCCCAGGGTTTTGGGATGTATTCGTTAAAGCTTTGGTTATAATATCAAAGTAAATGAGGTACTCTACACACTACAGACCCAACGTTGGTGACAGATTCAACCACCAAGCGCTGTAGTCTATACTTGAGTGTGATAAGAGAACAGGAATCGCTGTTGTTTCTTTGTTGTAACTCATTTTATAATGTTCCTGGAGACATCCTTGGTAGAAATAAAACTTTGGCTATTTTGATTGCATTTGTTACATTTAAATAGAAATAGAAAAAATTCATTGGAGATTTTCTTCGACAAATAGAGGTAAAATTTTATGGCAAATGTTCCAAATCACATCCCTAACTGGCATTAATTAGGAGGCGGTTTATTCTTTTAAAATGTGACTAAGACCAAAAATGATATAAGCTTTACATTTTTAGTTTTTATATATATAAAATCTCTAAAAGGTGAAGGTCTCAACGACGCTTTGTTTAAAATGTCACATTTGTTAGATTTGTTAGCCTTTCTTAAACAAAGTCATCTTTCAATAGTCTTAAAATATAATATAATACGATTATTATGCTTTTTTTTAGCTGTTTTGAAGCTTCAGAACTGTCACTCCCATTATAAATAACTCGATATGAGGCTATATCCCTTCAGTTAGACAGTGCCCTTAAGAATCCATCTCATGATCGATTAACCAGGATAATAGCTACACTAACACAACTACACTAGAACCAGAAATGGCATCAAAGTGCGGGTTTTTGTATGATTTACTTGACAATAGCAACACTAATTTTTGGTGCCAGTGAAACAATTCTACCACATTTAAATAAATGGTACGGAACTCCGCATGGACTTTTTTCTCACTCCATTATTTAAAAAATGAGATACTTACTCAAAACTCGTAATATACCGGTATGTGAAACGAAATAATATCAATAGCAAACCCGAGCAAAAATTGCGTTTGTACTTACGTTAAAGTCATTTTGCTCACAAAATGAAAGTAGCCATTTTGTTTATAATATAGATCAATGCCTAGAAATGAAATTTAATCAAAATCGTTAGAACCTATTTTGAGAAAATCGATTTTTTCTCTTTTCACCCTTCAATAAACTACCCTTAATTTTAGGGTTAGATATCCAATTCCAAAAAAAACCTCGGGGCAACCCTATGAAAACAGTAGATACCAAGCTTTAGCCCGATCGGTAAAAGAGTTTAGGCTCTACTCTGAGGTACAGACAGATGGACGGACAGACAGACAGACAGATGTAATTTCAAAAAACATTTTTCAGATTCGGGGGACAGGGGGGGGTCTTGAAACGTCGAGTTTGATTTTTTGACGATCATAATACTTTCTCTACCTGTAAGATAGCGAGAAAGTTTGAATATAACTATTTTAAAACTAAAACAAAATTCGTGTCTCAATTTTGCCACTGTCAGGTGAAGATATTAATTTGAAGTTTGAACGAAGTCGTCTATATAACATTCCGGTTAAATTTCCATGGATATTCACATCGAATAAAACAATCGTAAAGCAACCATTGATATCCACATCGAGAAAAACAACCGTAAGGCAATCATTGATAACCACATCGAGTAAAATAATCGATACTGTAATCATTAAAAGAATCGATACCGTAATCTTTAAAAGTATTGAAAGAAAAATATCGAAACCTTACTAGTATCGAAAGAAAAGTATCACTAACAGTAAGTATCGGTATCGAAATTTTAATCTTGAGGAATGTTTTTTTAGTCTAGTAACAATAATTTAATTTAAGGAAGGGGTAGTAGACTGGTCACCACTCGCCTCGTCATCCGTCAGGCATCAGGCTGTATTGATAAACAAATATGAAACAACGGTTGTGAATTATGATGATGAGCTAATATAAATTGAATGCTAGAGTTGCTTCTTGCTTGTCATGCAAAAAATGAGGAAATGGTATAATCCGTTCTTCCTCCACAGTCTACCCTAGTAAACATTTAATCCGAGCATGAGCGAAGATAACAAAAAAAGTTGTTTCTTTCGATACCAATCCGATACCGGTGTGTGAGTACTAATATAAGTAAAAGTATCGGAAAGAATTATCGAATGAAAAAAAATTTACTAGTATCGAAAGGAAAATATTGATATTAGTAAAAGTATCGATACTTTTTCACATCCCTAATCGTAAGGCAACAATGATGTCCACATCGAGTAATGTAATAGTAGAGCAACCATGAGTATCCCACATCGACCAAAACAATCGTGTGACAACCATCTATACCCACATCTGCTAGACTCTATAACCGTGAATCCTCGGTCCCGGCAAAGATTTATCTGAATGCCAAACCTTTCCTTCACCTCTGACAAGATGTGTATTAATCACAACTTGTGAATGTGAGGAATACCAGGCCTCCACCGTGGTTCAGATTCCATGTTAAACTGTAGGTCCTCCATTTCATCTCATAATCACCCTACCATTGCACATTAGCGTAAGTGCGTATAACCCGAACGAAGTGCGTATAACCCGAACGGGTAGTAAGACGCGGTGCTAATAATAATAATAATAATAATAATAATAATAATAATAATAATAATATAGCCGTGAACATCTAAAGTAGACCCCATTCAAGTTATTTCCTCTCCCCCCCAACAGACTCGGGTTCACTCATCATATGATTACTCACGGTATATCGTTTCTCTTGTTCACACGGTGACGTCACAAAACCTCAGATTTGTACCTCTCTGACTTCCACAACTTCCCAGAACTCGGGATCTCATGGCATTTCCGCCAAGATTTGTTGCTGCGGGCGTTACAAAGTTTATATTCAGATCACCATAGTAATAACTTTCTCGAGCATAATACAAATAATGTACGATAGCCAAAATTGGCAAAGGTGTACTGTTGGCTATTTACCTTACAGCTGTCAAAAATAAACATCTGTCAGAAATGACAGCTTCGGAACTCATGGTTTTGTTTGAGAGTACATTAATTAATTAATCCTAGGGATTTTTAGAATAGTTTGATAAGATTATTCTAACGTCGATCCGACTATAGTTACGTTCTTGATTGTTGTCGTGGGCTCTAGTGGTGGTATAATGAGTAGAGGTTGGGGGGGGGGGATAATTACCTCATTGGCTGCTTGCGACCTACTTAGTATGTGAATGGGCTTTGTTGGTGGGTTTGTAGGACCTAGGAACTATTAATCCTACCATTACATATATAGGGCCCTACATAAGGCCATAGAATTACTTAATTACTTCTTTAAATTATTTGATCTTATTTATGATATACTGAAAGTAAAATCTAAACAAATAATGACAGATGTGAAAATATAGGGGGAAAAAAACGTACTAAGGTCCTGTTTAAATCTTATTTTATTTATTTGAGATATTTAACGTGCGCTTTCTAAACCAACCGATTATTTCAGCACTCTAGTATTTCTATTAACGAGAGTGAAAGGGACTAACAATTTTGCCGGGAAAGGTATTTTCACATTCCTTCCAGTGTCCTTTTTCATGCCACACTCGACATGGGACTGATGGCTTTATTTCTCCATTGAAGGAAGTTATGCTACAAATTTTTATCTCTTCATAAAAATCCGTCAACCGCGGCTGGATTTGAATCCACGAACATCAAATATTGAGGCGAGCACTTTACCCCAAGACCACCCAGGTTGACTGTCATAATTATAATATTGCCTCAGTGGCGTAGTTAGGTAACGCGCTAGTCCTGTTGAGCTAGACTGCCGAGGACGGGGAGATCCAGATTCGAATCTCAGTCGGGTGAACTGGGGGGGGGGGGNGGGGGGAAGGTGGTTCCTTAATGGTTTTCCCACTCTACCTCCACGAAAATGCGGGCTCACTTCCTCTAAATTCAGCCTTCCCATTTCCTAATACATTAGCGTAATTATTACTTAAACTTATAAACCGAATGGGTTGTAAGACGCGGTAATAAATAAATAAATATTGACAAATCTAGTGTTTACAGACCCGACGTTAGTGACATATTTGACCACAAAGCTCTGTAATCGTTACGTGAGTGTGAGCCGTGAATTGGAATTGTTTTTATTGTCTTACAGTCACTCATTTAATGTTTCCTAAAGTCTGTTCTGCGTAGGAATTGTTTTCTGAAAGGCCTTTTTCCCTACCAGAAAGCTATTATATATTACGATTTTGGTAGGAAAAAAGACCTTTCAGAGAGTAATCCCTACCGTGAATGGAGTATATGTTAACTTCTTGGGAACACACTTCGATGGCCACATTGCCTAAGGCGCTACTCTCGCAATAGACTAGACTGCCTCTGATTGGGATATAGTGGTTCGATCCTGGTTGGATTTACTGAGGATGGTTTTACCTAAATAGCTTCCCACTCTCTCTTTGCAAATGCGGGTATACTTCCTCTAAACTTCAATCTTAGTCATACCTAGCCCATAAGCATAATTAGTACACAAGCGAAAAACCCGAATGGGTAGTAAAACATGGTGCTAAAAAAACTTTCTTGGGGGAAATTAAACTGAAGGCCTTCAAACTTGTTTTATCAAGATTGAATTAGTTACATTTAAATAGCTAAAACTATTTTCCATAAGTGAGCGTTTTCCAAAACGGAGGAAGTTCCATCTCACATCTTTCCTCGTTTTTACTACCCGTCCGGGCTGTCCTCATTTTAACTCTAATGGGTAGGGTGAGGAAGGTAGAATTAGTCTAGCCATATTCGCGTGGAGGGAGAGTGGGAAACCAGTTAGGAAAAAATATTATTATTATTAGCAACGTGTCTGTCTACCCGTTCGGTTTATGCGCACTTACGCTAATGTGGAATGGTTGGGTGATTGTGAGATGTAATGGAGGACCTACAGTTTAACGTGGAATCCGAACCACGGTGGAGGCATGGTATTCTACACATTCACAACTTGTGATTAATACACTTCTTGTCAGAGGTGAAAAAAGGATTTGGCAATCAGATAAATCTGTGCTGGGACTAAGGATTGAACCCCGGACCCCCATCACAAAAGTCCGACACCTTACCCCTAGACCGCAAGGTCACCTAGTTAGGAAAAAATATCCATACACTTGGACGAAGATTTTAACCCCAACTTTCATAAAACTGTCAAACTTGACAATACGAGACTAATGTCTTCTTTTTGTGGGGTAATCGAACTACTCATTTGGATATTCCCTACCTACCATAGTAATTCTAGCCATACTTTTGAGAATTTACTAAGCTTAGTAAAAATATTTCCTCAACAAGCTTAGACAAGAGGCTTCGGTCTTGGGCGTGATCGTTAAGGCTTTATGCATGAATAAGTTCCGATCATCTTTGAAAGAGTGCCTTTGTGGCTGAAGAATTTTATTCAGGTTTAGTGAAAGTAAGTAAGGGACTTTTAATTTGGAGTTCCCTTTGATTTCGGTTCCATACGCCTTCGATGGGGATCCGACTATATTTTCAAAAGGTTACTTCTATAGCTATCCTACTATACGACGCTGACTGCATGGTTTGTTTCCTCGCTGGCGAGAGGAGCACGGCTCCAGATTTTACTATCTCTCTGCTTGAACGTGGTCAAACTACTGCCACAGCTAGATATGTGGCTATGTTTCGTGCAGAACTTTAAATACATGACGTGTCTCGGGAGGAACACGTGTTCAAAACATTATTTACTGGGGAGTGGAGGAGGGGGTAGACTAGTTTGTCAATTTTATTTTATCACCGAGTCCTACGACCTGTTCTGGTTAAACGCATGGTAATTATATTCTGAAAATTGAAAAATGACACCTGGACACGAGAATCGAGCCCGGGACCTCTGGCTTAGTACGCCAATTATCTAACCACTGAGCTATCCAGGTAATGGTAATTACTCTACAATTTTAGGGAAATTTACCCTCAGTATAACATTCCGGGATTTGAGCCCCGGTCTCTCATTCATCAGCAAGCCATTATAAGTGTCATATTAAAAGAAAAGAAAAAAAAGAAAAATAGAAGACATTTTATTTCTGAATCTTTGAAAATACTAACCAACGAATAAATTGGTGAAGGATTTCTAGGGTTCAAAAGTAAGACACTGAGTACAAGTAAATAGATTATAAATATTTTGTTGGTGACTTGGTGATCTAGGGGTAAGGTGTCGGACTTTTGTGCTGAGGGTCCGTGGTTCAATCCTCAGTCCCGGCACAGATATATCTGATTGCCAAACCCTTCCTTCACCTCTGACAAGACGTGTATTAATCACAACTTGTGAATGTGTGGAATGCCAGGCCTCCACCGTGGTTAGGATTCCACGTTAAACTGTAGGTCCTCCATTTCATCTCACAATCACCCTACTATTACATATTAGCGTAAGTGCGTATAACCCGAACGGGTAGTAAGACGCGATATAATAATAATAATTTGTTTATTTATAAATTCATAGGAGGTGCGAAGTTTTGAGACATCGAGGTTGAAGGTCAAATCTCCTTAGCTTCGGCTTCGACTTCGACACCCACAATAACCTTCGCAGAAGAAATAAGAATACTTAATATGTTATGAACACATTTTATTAAGTAGGGGCCTATGACGCATTTCAACTTAATTTTTAGAACAACTAACAAATAACATTTTAACAACAAATAACATTTTAACAACAGTTGATTAATTTTCATGTAGAACATAGGAATGGATTAATTCAAATATGTCAGCACAAAAAGAATATACCCCTAGTTTGTGTGTGTGTGTTTTAACTAACATAGCTTAACTCGCTAATGGAGTAATAAAACGGTACTAGCGCTACTGACAATAACTACCTAGATAAAATCAGCTCGATTTTATCATTCGGTATCCGTATTTTGATCAAAATAAAAGAAAAATGATGGCGTCTCTCTATATGAAATGTGTTTACAACATTCCATTAAACCTGTTTCTTACTATTGAAATATTTGAGGCAGTTTTCATTACAACCTTTGGAGGCGCTGTCTCTACATGTTGCTCTGTATACTTACTTTATCATCATTGCTATATATATGCTACATGGTGAGACCATTGTTTTTTTAAAGTAGTAAAAAAATGTCAAAGGCGATTTTTTATTTAATATATATATGTATATATATATATATATATTGATAAACTTGTGTATTCTATGTAAAAAAACACGGATATTTAAAGAAGATAGAGGAAAAATAATAGAGGGGGAGGAAAAAAATGGTTGATATCGAAAGCTACATACTAAAACTAACTTTTAATTGCTAATTCAAACTAACATCAAGCCAAATAATATCTAAAATAACATTAGTTTCATCAAGTTTAAGGAACAATGTCAATAGAAAAACTGTTCGAACATACACATAAATATATATTAGTTTTGACTGTTTTTTTTCTTTTATTATTGACTACAAATAAATTTAGAAAGTTGGTTGATAACTACTTCAAACTGTTACTTCAGTAAAAAAATTCCTAATGATACATGGCATTAATATCAAAACAATCCTAGAAACAAATACTAGGTAATATCAAGAAACATCTTTGAGACAGAAGTAACAAAGACTGAAGTGTATGCTGTAGGTAGGTACTTTCTTCCCTTTTCATGGGAATTTATATCCAGGGTGTATACCATTGAACTGTATGTGCTGTACTTCAAATGTTTGGTTCTCATGGCAGACATCCTGTACATAGCTTGTGGCAAATTATTATTATTATTATTATTATTATTATTATTATTATTATTATTATTATTATTATTAGCACCGCGTCTTACTACCCGTTCGGGTTATACGCACTTACGCTAATGTGCAATGGTAGGGTGATTGTGAGATGAAATGGAGGACCTACAGTTTAACGTGGGATCCGAACCACGGTAGAGGCCTGGCATTCCTCACATTCACAAGTTGTGATTAATACACATCTTGTCAGAGGTGAAGGAAGGGTTTGGCAATCAGATAAATCTGTGCCGGGACCAAGGATTGAACCCCGGAACCTCAGCACAGAAGTCTGACACCTTACCCCTAGACCACCAGGTCACCCTTGTGGCAAATAAAACTTGAAAAGAAAATTTCTCAAAAATATAAAGCTCAAGTGTGCTATGTTAAATTTGCAGTATTATTTTCATTAACATCGAAAGGAAGTGCTTTTGGATGAACTTGGTTAAAAATCAGTACCTGTTGGTGTACTAACACTTGTTCTGTACGACATTGACACCAAGAAATCACCTGTTTCGGTGGAAGCATGGTCTAACGTGCTACCCTTGCAGTAGACTAGACTGCCGATGATGAGGAGATCCAGGTTCAAATCTCAGTCGTGTGTACTGAGGTTTTTTCCTCAAAATTGTTTTCCACTTTCCTTCCACGCAACTGGATATAATATAACCTCCCAAATCCCTTAAACAATTAGCGTAGCTAGTACATTAGCGTATAACCCGGACGGGTAGTAAGACGCAGTGCTAAAAAAAATTGTATTCTATGAATTTTCCTTCCTAACACACTCCCTGTCTTGTCTAGTGTCTATATCAGGGATGGAAAAACTATGGCATGGGAACACGATTAGTGTGGCACACTAACATAAAAAAAAATCAACATAAAATAAAACTTTTCTCAAGGTGGTATAATTTTCTGAAGTTAATAATATTTAAACATCCATGTCATTTCTATGTCATTTAATTTTTTGTCACAATTAACTCCATTTAAAGTCAACGGCTAGAAATCATCTTGGCCAGCACTTAAGTTCATCTTGTGGGCTGTGTAGGGCGACAAGCTAGGAACCGAAAACCAAATACAACAAATTTCAAATAATTTGGAAAATATCATAATATGTTTTTGATTTTAACACAAAAATCAATGTAGTTAATTGCCCTTTTTTCCCACGGAAGGTGTTACTTTCAATGTTTTTGGATTATGTTATTTAAATTAATAATGTCTTAAGGTGGTGGTCTCAAACTCAGACCCTTGGCAGGGCCACTTTCAAGTTTCGAAGGACCTTAGGAGGCTACATGAATTTCTTACGAATAAATATCAATTTTACAAAACTACACCAATGGATTTGCACTAGAGTGGGGTATTATTTCTAACTATCGGTAAAGAGTAAAAACAAATGGTTCACCAGTTACTTTTATTTATATAACATTGTATCACTGAAAACAATCATTTTTATGTAACAATATATTATCAGTTATCACTTACACTTTAAAATAGAGATGTGTGAGAACTATTTTTTCAATTCGAGACGATCTCAAGACGGGAATATAAAAAAGTATCGAGCCACAAGAATGAGACGAGAAAACGTCCTTTGAAAGTAAAAAAAAACTTAGATTATGTTTATTAAAGTAAATATATAGTTTATAAAGTTCCTTTTTGACATTTGAGCTGGCGCTTGATTTAGGTTGTCTTATTATATAAGTCATTCAAACACTTGAGCTATCTAATACACATTTTAAATGCATTTAATAAAATAGTGATAGGTAGTTACAAAGAACAGCATTTATAATTTAATTTTGTAGTGTAACAAAACATTTCTTAATGACGGCTGTTTGGGGCAGGGGTGGATGCGGCCTATTTTTGGGTTACGACAGTATTATTGGAAATAATAAATTCCCGGTTTGGTTTTATAATTTATTAGGACCATTATTTGCTTCTTTTTTTTTATTTCTCGAATTTTCGAGATTCATTTTTTAACTTTCGAGACGAGATATAGATTTTTAATTTTCGAATCTCGCACGTCCCTTCTTTAAAAGAGTCAAAAATTTACCAACTAGACACTGTGAAGAAAATATAACATTTTCTTACCAGAACTTTGTACCCGCTTTTCTGTCACCAGCTTGTTGATATTTGAAATGATCTCTTTTGAACATGCTACTTTAAAAGTGAGCCGGTGAGTGACCTGGCGGTCTAGGCGTAAGGTGTCGGACTTCTCTGCTGAGGGTCCGGAGTTCAATCCTCGGTCCCGGTACAGATTTATCTGGTTGCCAAACCCTTCCTTCACCTCTGACAAGACGTGTATTAATCACAACTTGTGAATGTGTGGAATGCCAAGCACACGTTAAACTGTAGGTCCTCCATTTCATCTCACAATCACCCTACCATTACACATTAGCGTAAGTGTGTATAACCCGAACGGGTAGAAAGACGCGGTGCTGCTAATAATAATAATAATTATTATTATTATTTTTATTTATTTTTATTTTTAAATACTTAAAAACCTAAATAGGAGGTGGCACGCTAGACGTGCTAAAAATTCAGCTAGTCCTCAAGTGGCACACTGGTCGAAAAAAGTTTCGCCATTCCTGGCCTAAATGCTAGTGAGGGGAGGTAACGCTCAGTTTACAGGACTTGGAAAAGCAGCCTCACACAACTCCTAACTAGGAAGTCAACACCGTAAATAGGATATTAGATACAGGCTTACACAGTTGGATCAGAAAACGTATCGAAGTGCGGTTTGCTACATTCTTATCATTGATAACAGCAAAATTTGTATCATTTTAATAACTCTTTTTGTTTTGTTTTAGAGTAACTATTTTTCACTTTTGTTGTATTTTATTAAAATATGTTTAAATGGTTTCACTGACCTCAATTCTATTATATTTTTAAAGTAGAATACAGGAAACTGCACGACAATGCGACCGACGCCTGATCCAAGCTGTATCAACTATAAGGATCCATATTCCATAGTTGGAAGGTTGGCATCTTACAGCCAAGAGAAGGTTATTTATTGCGAACATTTACTGAAAGTCACTAATATCAACCTATTCAGAAATAATTATTATTTGCTTACCAACACTATATTATCAATAAAAAGTGTTATCAAACAAGTCTAATAATACTTCCCTAAGGATTACTGTATAATTAGTGTTTTCGTAACTTATTGAAAGAACAAAATATATTAATAAAACTATAATTTTTTGTTTCATGATTGTGGCAACAAGTGATATATTTAATAGCACATTAATTAATTAATTAATTAAAAACCCACCTCGGTGGCGCAGTTGGCTAACGCGCTAGTCGTGTTGAGCTCGACTGCCGAGAACGGGGAGATCGAGTTTCGAATCTCGGTCGGGTGAACTGGGGGCGGTTTTTCCTAAATGGTTTTCCACTCTCCCTCCACGCAAATGTGGGTTCACTTCCTCTAAATTCAACCTTCCCAATTCCTAATCCATTAGCGTAATTAGTACTTAAGCGTATAACTCGAACGGGTAGTAAGACGTGGTGCTAAATAATAATAATAATAATAATAATAATAATAATAATAATAATTTAAAAATGAATATATTAACACTGGTATCTAGTTCTAACTGGCCACCAAAATAAATGAATATATGACATTTGCGTACACCCAAAAATAGCGACTATTTAGTACATTTGTTTATTCTTCTACCCGAGTTGGTCGTAAATAAAATTACATGATGTAATCTCACACAACTTCATATCCCAACCAAACCAATTATAACTGTTACCACACCCAGGAGTAGAAATTATATGACGTTACAAATAGGGCCTAGAAAAGCTCAAATTATTGTTTAAAATGATAACAATTATTATGGTACAAACCTAACTTTCAAATCCCGAGTTTTAGTGTCCAAGCGTGTTTTTAACCTCTTCAATGGCCACTTGGTTCAACTTTTTTTTTGATAGTTATAAACTGTGGAAGCGAACAAAGAAAAGAAAAAAACTTTCGACAGAACTAATAAAACTGGATATTGGCAGACTAAACAATGAACCGAGCTAAGAGAATTGTTGACACAAGAGACCACTGCCACAAGGACACGAATCACAAGAATTGGCTCATTTCAGAGTGGTTGATGCCATTTTAAAACACAGCCGTCAGTCAGGCTTTACACAGTTTCAACTTTGTAGACCTACCCACATGGCCTCAGTGTGGAGCTAGTCTCGACCCCCCAATCCCCAAATAGCGCACAACTTAGGTAAATAATACACCTTGAACCAGGCGTCACAACGGAGCGAGATTTTCTCTATTCTACGTTTAAAAAATACAATGGAAATGAGACCAGATAAACTCTGTGTGTGAGTGTGTGTGTATATATATATATATATATATATATATATATATATATATATTATTATTAGGCGTTCTGCCTTACTACAGGTCCATTCTTTTAAACCGCCAACACGCCCCGTCCTGTGCCTTCTCCTTAAGCTCACAAAAAAATTTCCTCTTTCCTTCAAGTCGTCCAATATTTGAATCCTCTTTCCCTCAACCTTTTCTTCTATGACGTCGTGCAGAAGACAGTTCCTACTGAGGATGTGCCCGATCCAGTTTGCTTTGCAGCGAAGAATCACGTCCAAAATGGTTCTCTTCTCACCCACTCTCTTCAGGTCTTCTTCATTTGTCACCCTGTCCGTCTCAAGTCTTCTCCAGCATCATATTTCAAATATCTCCAAATATTTCTTTTCCATCTTAAGAGTCCAAGTGTCTGCTCCATATATAAACATAATAATTTAAAAGTGGATAATCTGTTAAACTGGTCCGAGTTTCTTTGTTATCAAGTGAAGCATGCATAAAACCGGACTTTGATAGGTTTTTCACTTGTTGCACAATCAATTTATTTAATCTTCCGGTTACAGGACTTAGGTCTGGCTCATATAGTCTAAGTTTGCCGGTGATATAAAGTTTCGTTTCGAATGTAGGACAGGCTTACTGAAGAACCGTTAGTTTCTCTGGAGTAGCAGTAAAGTACCGACATCGGTGATAAATTAGTTAAAGTGAAACTTTTGGACCTCCCGAAAGTATGGGCATTACTAAAGGAAATGAAAAAAGGATATAGTTAAGTGATAGGACACAGGACCCTTTTGAAATATTCAACAAGATACATTTTAACTGGACAATTTTATATTAGACACATCATTTATTATATAGGCGGCAAATACAAAGAGTGTATATATATAAAATTAAGATCCTTTCTTGAACATTATAAGTCTTAAGATAAATGGTTGACATCATTTAAGCAATAATCAATATATAACATACTTTAACTATACAGAAACGAACTAGCTTCTATTACTTCATGATAGTCTTAATCATTAACATAACACTGAAAGAATAACCGGTACTTTAATTGGCATGGAACATTATTAACGATTGAAACAGATCCATACAACAGTACTGAATTCTAAGTACGTATTCAAAATAAGTGATAAGTTAGGCAACAACCTGACAGCTAATAAACAAGCTGGCCCATTCAACAGCCAGGGTTATCAGGTCTAGTGAGAAAAACAAAGGTATAATATCAAAACTAGTCCAATCTGGACATCATTAACAGCAAGGCACCTCCATTTAAACATATTCCCAACTGGGACATTAAACAAGCAAACAATCCGCACAGGCCAAGTGAGCACCACTAGGCCTGGACAGTAAATATCACCCACATTGACCACTCAGGAACATTGACTTTATTTGCTTATGAAGGTTTGAATTATTTCAAAAAATGTATTTATTTTTTGGGGTTGCCATTTGTACTATATCTATTATAAAATCAACAAAACGTTCAATAGATATTTTTGAAGTATTCTCAAGGGCATAGAAAAGGGTGAGGGGGCTTTAGGTGGTCCAGATTCCCCGTGAAATTTGAGTGACCCCCTCCCCCCTTAGAGGGGCTAAGGGTACAGTACAAGTTTGCACCGTGAAGACGGAGCGTGTAACGACTGTCCTAAAGCGCGGCCTTTGCTATTTGGAGATCTGCTGAAAAATATGGCTGCGCGAACTAGGACTGTGCAGTTAAGACGGAGGTATAAGCTGTCCGCACAGAATTCCCCTTGCAATTCCCATGGGGTGTCAGTATTGAGTGAAGAAGAATTTAATTTATTTTGAATTTGTTATTTAGTTTGTAAAATAATAAGAGGAAACATAAAAAGGAATAGAGCTAAACGAAATAGATGGTATGAATCTTGCTTACTAAAAAGAGAGTTCTTTGCACATATTTTTATTAAATGAAATGAAATCTGAACCACATTATTGAAGAAACTATCTTCGGATGGATGAAGATAAGTTGAACTACTACCATTAGTGACTCCACTGGTACATACACTCATAGTTTTAAATTATTTACCCACCTCGGTGGCGTAGTTGGCTAACGCGCCCGTCGTGTTGAGCCAGACCACCGAGGACGGGGAGATCGAGGTTCGAATCTCGGTCGGGTGAACTGGGGGTGGTGTTTCCTAAATGGTAATTCCTAATCCATTAGTGTAATTAGTACTTAAGCGTATAACCCGAACGGGTAGTAAGACGCGGTGCTAAAATTAAAAAATTAAATTTTAAATTATTTAAAACTATCTGAAAACTCATATAGTTAGGCCAAGACTTCACGTGCTTGACTGACCGTTTAGGGGACCCTTTAGTTGTTGGATTGTGTGGGTGTTGGAACAGAAGCGGTTTGTTGGGGTGTTTGTATGCGTGGCGTTTTATGTCGTCTTTATTCTACACGCGTGACATGATGTTTTAACATTCTGTGGAGCTTTCAGCTTGTGTTTCTCGTCGTTTCTCATTCTGGTGGCCATTGGGACTGAGGACAGCACACACATGCTAAATAAATAGCTGGTGGTTCTAGCTGACTAAAAAGTTTGGTCTTCATCATTTAGGATAATTTACAGGCAACGTTAAAGTTATAATATTTCATTGCTCGTGGAAACCACATCCGTCATCAGCGCCAAATTACAAGTCGTCATAATATGTATTATTTAAACATAAAGCTGTAGTGCTATAATAATCATCATTACCATCATCATAAAAACTTCAAATTTAAGACAGACACGTGTTAATTTGTAGAAAACTTTAAGGCATAGGAAATAAGTACCAGTTTAAAAAATACCATAAGGAGCGCTGTTCATCTACACTAGAGATGTTCCCATGGTTAATTCAGTATGAGTTGACTATTAGCAATCATGTAAACTTGAACGTAATTAGGTATCAGCGCATGTCGTAGTTTTCAGCGATGTCTAAATACAGATGCACGCGCAGAAGATAAACAACTTGTTTAAGCTTATCCTCTCGTTCAAACAAAAGGTTAATCGAAATGTCTTTGTTTAGAAAAAAAAAAGTCTGGTGGAAGTGGTTGAGAGGTGGTATCTGACAGCTAGGAAATGTTACTATGTATCCATTCGCCAAACCAGACCATATGTTGATTTGTTGTTACTTTTGGCAGTCAGAACATTCACATACACAAACAAACAATTTGTTTATAATTATTAACTATTTTTACATTATTGAAACATGAACTTGTGAAAATAACAGTTTAGATGTTTCTTTTTTGTGGAATCGGTGTTTATGGTTCACTTAACAAAATATAATTTCAAACGAGAGCTTCTAAAATGCGGCGTGCTCCTCTGAAATAAAGAGGGCGAACCAGCTGAAACAAGGGCGGTTGTGTTCTTACGCTGTTAACAAAATAAATATGTTTGATTTTGAAACTAATATTTTGATGGCTTTCTCTCTACAAGTTAAACAAAAAATATATATATATTTTTCATATTTGTTGCCAGTTATAACAAGATACAAGCGTGATTATAATACGTTTTAATTAATTAGTCAATTAATATACTATATAATATTTTGTTATCCCAACTTCAAAACAAAATGCATAATAATTTTAATTTAATATATTTTGTTATTTCACTAAGTTACGAAAACACAAATTAAACAGTAATCCTTATGTAAAATTGTTTGATAACATTTTGTTTTGATAATATAGTATTACTAATCAAATAAGAATTATTTTCAAACAGGTTGATACTAGTCACTTTCAGCCCATGTTTGCAATAAAGAACCTTATGCTAGTTGTCAGATGCCAACTCTCCAACTATGGACGCTATAATATAATAGTGTTTTATAGATTCCCAATGTATCCACAACTTCAACAGCCAAACTTCAATATCGTGGATCAAAATAAGAACAAAAGCTGATACAGTATCGGCTTCAAAACTTTTTCTAATCAAGGCACACTCACTATCTGGAAAGTTCTGAAACTTTTGATTAATTTAGGTGAATTGGGAACAGTTGTTTGGTATAGCTAATTCCATCAAGAATGTATTGCGGAAATTGGGGTTCATTTTCAACACCGTAATTAAATTTCTTAAAAGAGGTTATCGTAAATCATTTGGTTTTTTTATTATTATTATTTTAGTTTGTTTCAATGAAGTTAATTTATTTTTCATAAGTTTTTATTTTAGAAATAGAATTATAGTTATGTTAAGGTTTATGTTATTTTATTTTTCTGAGATTTTTTTATTTTCATTGATTTTATTTGGATTATTATTTTGTTGGTAAATAAATAAACTTGTTTCCTCTTCACTCTTTGTTCTTATTTATTTTTTCCTTCCTTTTTTCTTAAGTTAAAAACTTTACAGATGCTGTACTTCGAAAAGGAAGAGTTTTTAACACTCAAATTGTATGAATTCATATTCTCATTTTGAGCTATAGAATGCAACAATGAAGTTCGACAGTTGACGTTGGGAACGCCAAAACATAAATATGACTTTTTCTAAATATACATTAAACTTTTTATTTAAATGTATATACACAAATCCCTCCTACCTTGAAAGGCAGCAAGCATCAGTCTTTCCTTTACAGACTACACGGCCCTACCTTATAGGGCACAGGCTACATCATATTGGAAACATTCATGGAAAGTCTGCAACCTTTCAAGATAAACGGAGTGTAAGTCCTACACAAATAATTTGTTTTTGAGAGCCGCTTCTTACTACCCGTCCGGATTATACGCATATGTACTAATCACACCTATGTGCTTAGAATGAAGAAGGTTAAATTTAGAGGAAGTGTGCCCGCATTTGCGTGGAGCTTGAGGGGGGAAACCTTTAGGGGGAAAAAACCTCATTACACCCGATGGGATTCGAGCCCCGGTCTCCACATCATCATCAGTCTAGTCTATTGCGAAAAAGACGCCTAGACCATGTGGTCAAAATTATATAATCTTAAAAAAAAAGGAGAATATTATGTGGCTGCTACCTTGCTAATTATTTCGTGATAGTTGGTATCATTATTTCTCTAAAGAATTTAGTACACAATTCTTGTCGAAGTTCAGCATTATGAGCTCTCCCACGTAAGCCAACATGACACTCCAGAGTAAACCTCGTCTAGCCGCGGGCGGGGGCGTCTCTGAGTGAGGCGCCAGCACTAATAGGATCAGAGGTGGTACTGGGGCCTCGTATATGGTCAGGTCACTCGTCACCGAGGTCATAACTCGACACGTTTTGGTGCAAGGCTGCGTAAAGAGCTCTCTCTGCCTGCAATACAAGCTTCTGAAGGGTAAAAAACAAAAGTTACACTTTCATAAACGTAATCTTACATTTATAGAACTATATATGAATGTTAAGAGTCTGGGCCATGTTGTGTCTTCGTGATCATGCATCTTCTGGGCTATGAGTCATCCGGGCCAGGCATCTCTTCTGGGCTGTTTGTCGTCTGGGCTGTAGGTCTTCTGGGCCACGCGTCTTCTGGGTCATGCGTCGTCTGGACCGTGCTATTTCTGGGCTCTGCGTCGTCTGGTTTGTGTGATTTCTGGGCTGTGCATCTTCCGGTTTGTGCGACGTCTGGAGTATGCGTTTTCTGAGCCATGCTTATTCTGGGATCTGCCTCGTCTGGTCTGTGTGTCTTCTAGGCTGTGCGTCTTCTGGGCCGTGCTTCATCTGGGTCATGTGTAGGCTTGACCAGGCATCTTTTGGGCCTTGCATCGTCTGGGCTGTGCTTCATCTGGGCCATGTTTAGGTTTGACCAGGCGTCTTTTGGGCCTTGCATCGTCAGGGCTGTGTGCCTTTTGGGCCACGTTACGTCGTGATCAGGCATCTTCTGGGCCATGTGGCATAACAGCCATACATTTTCTTCGTCGCGCATCATCTGGACTATGCGTCGTTTGGGACTTGTGTCATTGGGGTCTTAGTTCTTCTGAGTTGTGCGTCATCAGGAATGTGCATCGTCTAGAATATAGATTATGCGTCGTCTAGAGCAGGGGTCTCCAAACCTTTTGCTATGCGGGCCACACAATATGATTTACACATTTTTGCAGGCCAAAATAACGTTCACCTGTTCTTCAAGTAGCATTATTTTTGCCCTGAATGCCTTGAAATGTGCAAATAGATCAAAAATCAAATTTGTTTCAAAAAGCAAATTTAGATTCAGTCACGGCCATAAAAAAAATCCAATGTCAGTCAGTGTTTGATAAAAGTGATTGACGTTAATTCTTCTCTTTGAGAAATGAATCAATTTATATGTAATAAATTATATTTATAATAGTTAGTCGATATAACTTGTTTTTAAATTAGGTAACATCTTTCGGAACTTTCCTTTGATAACCCTCTGCCGGGAGACTTGGAACTACCTAAAAATTGTCACAGTCAAGCTGTTCTGTTGTCAGTATAAGGAATGGCGCCTGCGACTGTAAATGAGGGTTTGCAATTTCGACAGCACTCTGGCTTGGTGTCATGGGGGGAAGCACGCGTGTGGACAGAAATGGGACATGTCAAATAAACTGTGTGGTTGTGGTTAATAAATAACGAAGAGAAACAATTAATTTGTTTTTTGATAACATCTTGGAACGGACCGGATATAATCTTGTGCTGGGCTGGATGTGTCCCGCGGGCCATAGTTTGAAGACCCCTGGTCTAGAGTATATGGTATGCGTAGTCTAAAGTATGCGTCATGTGGAGTCTAGAGTATGCGTCGTGTAGAGTTTGGAGTATGCCTCATATTGACAAAGCGTTGACAAGGCAATTGATTATTTTAAGTGTTTCACCAAATTCAGTTTCACTAAAATATCCCTCTTTTGGTTTTCAGACGGCAGCCGTGCTGAGGTAAATCAGGAGGGTGCATGATGCGGCGTTAAAATGACATCACTTGAGTTGAAGAAGCTGATTGGCCGTCAGCTGGGGGGCATGTCAGCCGTCAGCTACACCTCCACCAAGGGACTCCTGAACGCGCCGGGACAGAACAACTGTTTCCTCAACAGTGCCGTGCAGGTGAGTTTACATCAAAATAATTGCATTTTTGGGCGCAGACAGTCTATAATCCATTATAAGAGCCGGATTAGGTAAAGCCCGATTTTCTCACAAATAACTTTATGGAAGTTAATTTTTAATACCAGAATCCTATTAAATAATGGGATTATGGTAGGAAAAAGACCTTCCATGAGGTTTTCCGTGATAAAATTGGACTACAGTTGCCATTTGGTGTGTAATACCCCCTTTAGTCGTGTGTTTTATGTTTATGTTATTGGACAGTGCCAATAAATTAGGTCTTTGAAATCGACTATATGTATATAATTCTGCAAAGATTATAACATTCATTTGGAATTTGGGGGAATTGAGTGAGCCTTAGGTTGGTGTGAAATTGCTCACTATACTGATCTCAAGTTTAGGGACCGGGTTGAAATAAAACGTTACTCTAACTTGCACTCAATAGCCTAAAAAAACTCCTCTAAGTTCACCTTTGTCGAAAAAGGTACGTCAGGTCCACACCTATCTATGCCTGGACTTGGACCCAAGCCATATACGGTGGCGTAAGACCCCCTCACTCTCCCCTCTCTTTCCCTACCTCCACCCGATAACTTTGCAAGGAGGGATCTGGTGGACAAAATATGTATCCAAAAAAAGCTTTGAATTAATTTTAGTGCAATAACTTGCAGCCAACGTTGTACCGATCCGCTAGTGTTTATACCAGGGATACCGTAACATGAGGGTCCCACTTCATCGGTGGAAAGGACACAAAAACAACCAATGAAGTTCATATACACATGTGTTCCATTTTAACATGTTTTCTAGTTATATTCATGTTTGTACTCCAGTAATGTGGAGCTGCCCAACATTATAGGAAGTGATCAAAATGAGCACCTTCCGCCTGAATGCAAGTGTTGGAATGGAATACATTTTTAAAAGAGTGTGCCATGCTATGACACAACAACTGCAGGCTCGCTTTAAGGCCGAGGCTGGCCATTTTGACATTTACCTTGGGGTGAGATGGGCTCTTCTTGTAGATTAATTTTGAATCGGAAAATTTTCCGTAGTGTTGGCTTTTGGTTTACTAAGTAGAGGTCGAAGCTGAATTGGGAAGAGGGGCATCTACACCCAAAATCATTGCTGAAGGAACTGCAAATCTAACGGGGAGAAGCTTTATCCTCGCTCTCTCTCTGTTAAAGCTTGATTCACACGTTCGCCGAAAGTATTATTTTTTATTTATCACCGCGTCTTACTACCCGTTCGGGTTATACGCTTAAGTACTAATTACGCTAAAGGGTTAGAAATTGGGAAAGTTGAATCTAAAGGAAGTGAACCCACATTTGCGTGGAGGGAGAGTGGAAAACCATTTAGGAAAAACCAACCCCATTTTACCCGACCAAGATTCGAACCTCGATCTCCCCGGCCTCAGCAGTCTAGCTCATCACGCCTAGTGCGTTAGCTAACCACGCCACCGAGGTGGGTCGCCGAAAATAGTAAGCAGAATCTGCTTGAATGGCGCACGAACTCACACGCTGTATGTTGACCCATGATGCATTGCAACGCTAACTAGAAACAGCTGATTGTAGACATATTCTATTTTCTAGTGGATAAACATATCTTTTAGGTCATTCTCCCGATGGATGTTTTCAAACTATACCTCTGTGTTGTGGCACAATCCAATACATCGATACACACGCTTTCCATTAACGGGTTATTTCAAATCGCCTCATATCGGTCAACGAAGCTGTCCGCTTGCTGTTGGTTCTACAGCGTATGCACTGTCAAATGCACATGCGCACTAATTTGAGATGGTTGAGTTTGAGAGTTGATTGGCTCTACCATGCCGAACATCTCGGGCAGAGCAAACGAAGTAGAGATGGGTTTAACTCTAGCAGAACAGCTCACGCCGATGAAGCGAACATTTTGTGATTAGCTTAGAGCTCGTCACGTGACCCTGTTTCTGTCCTGCACTTGTTTTTCTGCGATCTTGTGAATCCATGGTAAGGCCGTAGCCAGCAAATGATTTCAGGGGGGGTTTGGTGGGCACATCCCCCAATTGCCAGAAGCCAGAAAAAATTCTAAAGGAAAACAGTTCTAGAAGCTATCTGAAGTGTTTTTTATGGCAACATTACCCCTTAACTGCCGAAGGCTAGGACAATCTCTAAATATTAAAACAGCCCCCTAATTTGTACTTGTATCTTAATTTTGATATTTTTTGAACCATAAATAAAGTCATATATATTTTGTCCATAGAATTTCTGAGGGGGTTTGAACCCCCAAAAGCCTCCCCTGGCTACGGCCTTGATACATGGTAACTCTTGCCGAATCTCCTCTCAGCTATGTCGGAAGGTAAGCAGGAGCTACTAGCAACCTCGATTAACCAGCGTTGCGAAACTTGTCTTATATTTTAGGGGAGATTAACCACATGAAAACTAGAGAAAGACAAGGCTGTGTCCCAATAGTAACCACGCAGCTACCTCAGCGCTGATATCCAGTGTAGAGCCCATTACATATAGTATAAATAAGTACAAAATAAGGTGTTTGGTGAAAAGTGGTGAAAGGGTGGCTGGGATGTGGGGGCCACGCTTGGTATTAAATACTTAAGCCAACCTTTAAATTATTTTATTTATTTTCTACTGATCAATTACTGGGGGGGAGATGTATTCTTTAAGGCTTTGATTTTAATAGTGAAGTATTAACTTAATAACCCAACGTTAGTGACACACTCAACCACCAAGCGCTGCTGTAAATACCTGAGTATGAGGAGAGAACTGAAATCTATGTTATTGTTTTATTATAACTCATTTGATAATGTGTCTGGTGTTAACGTTTTCATAATAATTTAACTTAAGGTGCGGCAGAAGGGAGCGCAAGTATTTTTACAGTTTTTATAGAATTGAAATTTTTTGGCAAAAATAAATAAAATATTTCTCCAGTAGCAACATAGACTTTAGTTTCATGCACATGCTAATATCAACAGATGTTGAATATCTGTCAAGGATGTCCTGGAATTTTGTCAAAACTTTTTAAATAAAGAAAAAAAGTTTTGACACAATTACAGGACAGCCTTGACAGATATTCAAGATCTGTTGATATTAGCATGTAGAAACTGTAAAATTACTAGCGCTCCCTTCTTCCGCACCTTAAGTGAAAACCCTATAAATTTCCCAGAAAGAAATAATTGAAATTTTTCCAAAACTAAAAAAAAATTGGGGAATTTTCTCCGGTAAAATATTTAAAGAGGAAAATCTTCCCATTCACACATCTAGCTGTAGCTCAAAACGCTCTTCCGTGGTGTAAAATGGGGTTTTAGATTAGTAGGTGGACGCGTGAAACCCTTTAAATAGTCAAAAATTCTGCCTTCGGATTTGAAGTCAGCCAATTTTTCTGAAGAAATATTTAATTTTTATTAAATATTATAAACAAATTTTTTGCAGAGCACTTAAAACTATCTCTCTTCTGCAGTGCATTTGTTAGAAGCCAGTCTGAGGCCAAGTTATCCAGACAACAGCCATCGAACGAAAATATTCTCTTTCCCTACTACTGAACCACTTAATGACGAGGCCGCCGATGGAATCTGGTCCCAAGCAAAAAACTGAACGGTCAAAATTACAGGTGTTGATGCCGGGGAAGTGGCGGCCCTCTTAATAACATTACCTCACAGTGGAACTGTCTCAAGCAGACGAGAGCACAGTTACTGGTCTTTACGTGACAGAGCGTTTTCCGGCCACTTGTACACAGATCTTAACATGACCTCACACCCACACGCTTTTGATACGTCAGGATCGCAATATATTGGATTGAATCTCGGCCCTGTACACAAGGGGTGGTTTCCTCAACCTCTCCCCTTCTCAGGCTGGTGCACTTTCTCTCACATAACTACCTCGTTCCTATCCTTTAGATCAGGGACGAAGAACCCGCGCCTTTTTGAGGTGTTTGGTGCAGCCTTTTCACATATTTTGTCAGCTATGTATCTTTATCGTTTATAACTAGTACATTATTAATTTCTGTGTATTTTGATTAGTTAAAATAAAAAACTTTTTTTTTTGTTCGTGGTTACCACGTCTAACTGCCCGTTCAGGTGGTACGCATATGTACTGACTCTAGTGTCTTAGGGATAAGGAGTGTTATTATTATTATTATTATTATTATTATTTAGCACCGCGTATTACTACCCGTTCGGGTTATACGCTTAAGTACTAATTACGCTAATGGATTATAAATAGGGAAGGTTGAATTGAGAGGAAGTAAACCCGCATTTGCGTGGAGGGAGATTGGAAAACCATTTAGGGAAAAACCACCCCCCAGTTCACCCGACCGAGATTCGAACCTCGATCTCCCCGTCCTCGGCAGTCGGGCTCAACACGACTAGCGCGATTAGCCAGATAAGGAGTGTTGAATTTAGAGGAAAATACCCGAATTTGCGTGGAGAAAGGGGAAATACGTTTGTAAAAAAATACCTTAGGTACACCCGACTTACTATTATATTATTATTAATGTTACCAGAGACCACTACGGGCACATGGTGCCAAGTCAGGTTGATTCGTGAACATGAGTTTGGTTCCTCACGTCTGTTGCTTTATGTGTTGCCATCGTGAGAATTGTCGTTTTATATAACAGCTGAAACTGTTTGTTAGATATTTTATAATTAACGCATTTTTTTTAATGTTCCTTTATTAATATGTAATACATATATAAAAACCCGCCTCGGTGGCGTAGTTGGCTAACGCGCTAGTCGTGTTGAGCTCGACCGCCGAGGACGGGGAGATCGAGGTTTGAATCTCATCCTAATCCATTAGTGTAATTAGTACTTAAGCGTATAACCCGAACGGGTAGTAAGACGCGGTGCTAAATATTATTATTATTATCATATATAAAAATTTGAAATTTGTCCTCGTTAATTCAAAAGGTTCTCATAAAAAAAGCTAACAATTCATTTAATTTGGTCCGCTAACAAAACGCGTAAGAAACCGTTCACTCGGTAAATGGTCATTCATAAACTATGAAATGTTTATTTTTCTTATCATTTTTTGACACCCTGTTTCCCATGTAACACCAAGTAGACACATCCACCCCCCTTCAACTTGTGTTATGTAACTCTTAACATCAAAAGATAATGTCATTATTTCATAGGGAAACTTTTGTAACGCTAAAAGTTAAAGTTAATACAACTCGGAATATATTTACAGTTAATATTCTGAAATTATCTTTATGTGTGTTTACAAACGGTGAAAACATAAACAATAATACTATTTAATCAACATTAGAATGCAAATGTGCTACTTAACACTCTGATGTACCCACCCCAATGTAACACCATGTAGACATTATTGCTCACCCCTCCCAACAACATCATGTGGTTTATAAATGACACCTCATGGTTCCTTAAAATTACATTGATTATGTAGGAAGACCTGCCGTTTTATAATTTTGGCAAAACTTACTGAACATGAAATGTGTGGCTTTATGAGGAACTCGTAAAGTGACATGCAGCCTTCAAACGCCAAAAAATTTCCCACCTATAACTTAATTAAACCGCGAATAGCCCTCACTTGAAACTTATTAATTATAAGAAAACATCAGAGGGCGGCTATAAGCTCCTGAAAACTCACTTTTTCACCATTTTTAACTCAACATTTTTGCCACACAAAGATGCACACCGAAATATTTCAATGATATTGGCCATTGGTCTTTAAGGTTATGTTTTGTGAAACAAGTTTTTAATTATTCTTTTCTGGACACTTCACTTGAGGGATTTGGACCTCCTGATTACAATATACTTTAAACTCTGACCTGCTTTCCCTTTGGTATTCGAACCAAGAGTTTGAGGATTACTGATACATTCAACCATAACCCAAGTAGTGCTGCTCTCAGCAGGGTCACAGCTCGTGTAGGTTTGTGTTCTATCTGGGCGTTAGACTTTTCAATACTCGTCCTCTGACGTGATACTTACTACACACTACACTACAACCAGTGACACGCAATACTCGACCTTCACTACACTTCTTGCCCTCTGACGTAGATACTACACTAAACTACAACCAGTGACACGCAATACTCAACCCTTCACTACACTTCTTGCCCTTTGACGTGATACTACACTACACTACAACCAGTGACACGCAATACTCAACCCTTCACTACACTTCTTGCCCTCTGACGTGATACTACACTACACTACAACCAGTGACACGCAATACTCAACCTTCACTACACTTCTTGCCCTCTGACGTGATACTTACTACACACTACACTACAACCAGTGACACGCAATACTCGACCTTCACTACACTTCTTGCCCTCTGACGTGATACTTACTACACACTACACTACAACCAGTGACACGTAATACTCGACCTTCACTACACTTCTTGCCCTCTGACGTGATATTACACACTACACTACAACCAGTGACACGCAATACTCGACCTTCACTACACTTCTTGCCCTTTGACGCGATACTACACACTACACTACAACCAGTGACACGTAATACTCGACCTTCACTACACTTCTTGCCCTCTGATGCGATACTACACACTACACTACAACCAGTGACACGTAATACTCGACCTTCAGTACACTTCTTGCCCTCTGACGCGATACTACACACTACACTGTTAAAGAAACATCTGTCCTTCAAAGATCATAACAATCAATTTCACATTTTCCAAGACCTCCACAACTCCACAAAAACAATATATATACATACATTTGTTTATAGCTCAGAAACATTTGGTTTGGAAAATATATTTCAAATTAAATATTTTAATTTTAATTTTAATAACACTACAAATTCACACCGATAAGTTATTTCCTAACTCAAATAGTTATGAAGAAGTGATCAAAATTGGAAATTCCTGCTATTGTAAAGTACCCTCAAAGTAATTTTCACAGGAAAATGAGGGTTGCCATTTTGTTTGTAGTGCTAAACAATGTCATATTTAATCAAAATCGTTAGAGTGTATCTCGATAAAATTAATAATTTCTCTTTTTGCCCTTCAGTAAACTACCCTTAATTTTAGGGTTGGATATCTAAGTCCAAATTCTCCTCATGGGAACCTTATGAAAACCTCAGGTACCAAGTTTTAGTCAGATCGGTAAGATTTTTTCGGCTCTAGCCCGAGATACAGACAGACAGACGGCATCGCTAAAACAACTTTTTTATTACAGTGAGTCATGAAACGTCGGCATTTATCAAAACCTTGAGTTAGACGTTTTATAGGATCACAGTACTTCTCTCTCCGAAGGGTGGAGATAAAGTAAACAAGATAACCGGAGAAATAATCACATTGATTTGAATAAAGTCTTATCTACCTTTCACCCCAACCTTCTTTTACTTCCTGAAACCTAGGGTTATGTGACAACTGCACTAATATCCCCATCACGCTCAAATCATCCTCTTCTATATATACAGTAGCCCCATGGCTTCTATGGTGCTGACTGACGGCTTTGAAAAACTACCGGACAAAATTATGTATCCCTACGCTGAACCATATGATCTGCAAAAAAATGTGTTTAGCAGCTGTCACTTCTGACGGTCAAAATCTTGGTCTATACCTAAATGCCGACTGTCAGAAGTCAGCTGTGAACTGTCAGTCAGCACCAAAGAAGCCGTGGGGCTACTATAGGTACACCAATGCACGTCTTCACGACGATCATTTTTATGGAAAATGAAGTTTCATTCCTCATTACTGTTCCATAAAGCGTCTGGAAAAATGAGAATTCCTTGTTGAAAACCTGGAAAACACGCGTAATTTTGTACTAAGAAAATACAATGGCAACATTGACGTAGAAACTTCTAAACGTATCTACTCAAGCAATATAGACTATTATTTATTTTGGCCAAAAAATGTTTTTGTCATAAAAACTGAAAAGTTCCTTTTCATCCAGGAAAACCTCGTTTCCCTCTTTGAGGCATACATTTGTGTATGGAATAAGAGGTCAAATAGAGGCATAGGAACAAATAAGCGGAAGATACATTACATTCAACACATTTAAATTGGAATTTGGTACAAATTGTTGTGCCGTTCATAAAAAAAAAATCTTTATATATGTAGAATAATCACACCTTGACACTGAAATTGAACCCAGGACCTTTGTTTTAGTGCAAGAATGCTCTACTATGGAGCTATCCAGATCTGTCCAATACCCAGAAACACAAAGCCCTGTGTCTCTGATAGCTCTAGCTGACGATTTCAACAATATACTTTGCTTTAAATTGAAGAGCTATTATTGTATTAGCTAGTTCAGTGATAGAACATTGGTATGCCGAGTCTAAGGGCCAGTTTCATAGTCAGATTTAGTACGCCTCAAGTGCGGCGCTATACTAAATACAAGACGTCACCTACCTGAAATTGAATGGAATGGGCCAGTTTCATATGCGAAACTGGCCCATTCCATTTTGGTCTAGGTAGGTGTCGTCCTGTATTTAGTATCGACTCGCACTTTAGGCATGCTAAGTTTGACTCTGAAACTGGCCCTAAGATCTCGTGTTCGATTACCTTTTCTAGGGGTCATATTTCCACATACATTCGGAGGGAAAACCAACAATGATTCTACAATGTAAATAGAAACTTTCCTCTGCTATCACTGGACCCAAGGGGTCTTTCCCCTTAATATTTTCTGACTTTGTCTTGTCTACTATTTGTTCCTTGGATGTGTTCCTATTTGTGTTCTATCGTCCTCTCTTTTAGGTAAATGTGTGGCGCATTTCACAATTCCTCACTCGAAAGAATCCCGATTAATGTGAACGTAGGTTGAGTCTTTGGGCACTAATGGTATATTTGATTGAAGAGGCAGCCATTGGCTATTTGTTCAATGGCTCCTGTGAACTGTGTTCCTCAGGTCTTTATACTCGTATGTTTGTTCATATCCTTCTCTACATTTCACGTCAGGGGGGCCGGTCAATTGTTCTTGTTCACTATTCATGAGTTTTGATTTCATACTGATCAGATTGATGTGATTGTTTTCAGGTTATAATTTAAATCACTTTAAATTTAATGAATTATTCGTTCAGCGTCGTTGATTTACCGAACAGGGTGAATTGATGATCCGATATCAAACGCTCTGATATTTACTTCTTAGGGAACTGGGATGATTAAAATATAATCGATTCAAGATTGGATTAGATATGATTCTTCATTTTTAATTGATCAAAAAGGTTGTGTAAAATATAATTGTTATTATACTTATGCAATCCGTATAAAGTGCGTTTTGATTTTTCTAGGTATTTATTACACATTGCCCTTCGCTTTACTAAACAATATATATTATGTATTATTATAAAAAAATTGTACTTTGCTTTCCTTTAACAATTTTTCTAACCCAATAAAATAGTTGAGTGACAAATGCATATTATACATAAGTAACAATCTGGGTGATTCAATCATTACAGCAATTTTTGCAGTAAGCTAAAGATACAAGTTTCATCTCTGTTCAGGACACTTTTAGAAGTATTTTAAATAAATAAAGGTCAGTCGCACAAGTTAAAGTGAACATTTCTCACTTTAGTATACCCATATCCTGAAAGGTAGTGCGTGAGCTTACCTTGTTCGGTTCCACTATGGTGTAGCTCATAGTGTAGTAAACTAGGTGTGCCTGATGTAATTATACCATAAAATGAGGAATGCTGTCTTACGTTCGAGTAACATTAATAGTCGATCCGACTGTTCGCTGTAAGACAAGTTCTTGTGTAGGTTCAAGTTTCCCCTGATTGAGAGCAGAAACTTCACGCTCATCACAGCGAGGCTAGAAACATTCTCCACGTTCCAAGAAGGGCAAAGTGCCACATGCCATTCATTCATTATCTTATCCAAGTGTCGGAATTTGTTCAATAAGTTGTTATAGCCTTCACATGTTCGATCAAGATGGCCATCGTCAGGGAAGTTAGAAAACCTAGAGATGTCAGAAAATGTTGTAGCTGATCCAGGAAAAATTGTGTATCTCGCTGTCAAGACAAGAAAAATAAATTTATAGCACTTTATTTTAGCAGCACTCTTATAAACTAAAGTATCTGTTTATTTTTTAGCGCATTCTAAAAAATTATTTATAATAAAATGGATTATTTTGCTTTTCTTTAAACCATTTTTAATTCCCAGTATTGGTTTAAGTTGGGGAAACTTTAGTTCTGGATCAGGGAATATTTTCCTGAGATTTTGTGGCCACACTGCTGTTCATGTTTCAGTAAACTATGAACGGTAGATTTGCTAACAATAAGGTTGCAATCCTCTAAAGGCTATAGAAAGATTCATATGCAAGAAAGTACCATAATTCGTATTAGGATTGTTTATATTGTATAAACAGGCATTAAATGCAAGATGGGCTATTTGTTCCTCGGACCTCATTTATATTGAACACCAAATCACTCAAGCCTCACCTGCTTTCGCTTCGAGCTAAGGCTAACTAACATCCGTTTAAACCAGGATTTGAGCCCTTGTACTTCATATATGATTGTCTGAATCACATTGTCTTCACGCTTTTGACCACCTTAGTTGTTAGGTTAAGCTACTAAAATAGTGTACCGGGCCGATAGTTTTGGGGAACTATTCTTCTATTGTGTGGAAAGTAGGCCTACATTTTGACAATACCTTCATATTTCAGGAATGTTTCCCCTAAGCTGATTGATGTTTCGTGTCAATAACACTAATGAAGAAACTCATCTCTTATTAGTGTATAATGGGATGGGGAGCTCAGAATAGTATTTCTGTTAGAACAATGTCTTGTAGGTCTGAGAGGGCTATTATTCCTGGAAAACACAGGAAAACCTGTAGAATTCGAGAAATGTTGTGTGATAGAGAAAAGACACTGGAATTCTCAGAAATGATGGTGATGGTTTTTGAAAAACAAAGTAGAAGAGCTTAACAAGGCGTGGACTATTAGTTTTATCTTTGTTTCATACTATTTTGTGAAAAGCTTGACATATTTGTCATCAAAGGCGCCTACCATTTAAAGGAGGTTGGGGGGGGGGAGGGGTTCCTCTCACTGTATTAATTACTATGGGAATGGCAGTTCTGAAGTTTTAAAACCACTAAAACAACCCTAAACTATCTTAGTATTGTATTGTTGTGACCCTATTAAAAATAGTCTGTTATGAGTAAGACTATAACAATTTACTTTGATCACATATTTGCACAAATTTTATGTAAAATGTCGTGTCATTAATGTTAAGAAAAGTTCACCTTGTAACGATTTTTAAAAATAAATATCAGGTCTTTAATCCTATAGGGGCACCGTCGATACTTTTCCCCTCCATTTTGACGTGACGGTATGTAATATCAAACCTCGTCTTAAATAACGCGAGATTTCTGGATGCTTGCAACGCGTCTCAGCGGTCTGTTAAGGCCCCCCCCCCTTCCCCCTTAGTGATTAAATTCCTACTGTCCAAAAGCTCAGTGGCCTGCAAATTTAAACCAATATTCCTTATAATATATAAATACTGAAGTGTGTTCACTACACAAAGATTCTCGGAGGTTCTTGTCTTGCTTGAGGTCCTCCTAATTAATTTGAGTAGTAATTTATTAAGAGAAGAAATAGGTGGGGAAAACCTTTTAACGACTATCTGAAAATTGGGATGGGGAAGGAAGCATTTTAGAGGTGACCTAACCGTATTTGTGTGGAAGGAGAGTGGGAAACCGTTTAGGAAAAACCATCCATGGTGGACCTGACCAGGTTTTGAACCCCGATATTCCCACCCTCAGCAGGCCAAACTAACACGAGAGTAACGCCTTAGACCGTTTGGCCACCGAAGCGTGTATTATTATTATTTATTTGCACATCTCGTAAGACTCGTTTAGATGTATTTTTGCTGGAAAGCCTTGATAAGTCAGGGAATCAAGAAACGTACAAAGCATATCAATCTTTAATCTCTGTCTGGACCCATAGTGATAAAAAAAAGACGCATTCCTTCTAATTGATGGACTTGTGTCATTCTACCGTGTGGCTCGGCATTCCCTCCCTCTCCTTCTGTTCTCAATGCTGATCTTCATTATGTTGCTTCTAATGATGATGGATGCTATCTGGACCAGCCATCTCATTCCAGACATTACCTCCTAGAATGTGTTTAGTGATAAAGCTATGTATCGCTCCTACATCTACACACGAGGTCGGTTCATACAAATGGCTGTAATAATATTGGAGAATTATTTAGGTGCTTTTCAGAATACTTTTCACTATTAAATAAACAATCCACGTTGTCTGTGGTCACGGACCACCTTGGTATCCTTTCTCGCGGAAAGGCCAAAGATACTATCTTGAGTTTATAAACACATCAAGGATATTTCGTTAGGCCTAAAAACAATTGTGTGAAATGCTGAGGCCGGTATCTACAATACTTGGCCGGAAATCATTGGCCAGAATTGGCAAATATTAGCAATATCAATGTATCAAATTTAGAGTCATTCACTCGCCAAATCTTCAAACTATTGTAGATGATTTTCACTTCTAGCCTTTTGTTTTTATAGCGTGACAACCTTGAATTAGTAGTTTATTTATTTATATATTCATTCGAGGTATTTAATGTGCACTTTCTGAACCGACTGATTATATCAGCACACAAGAATTTCTATGAGCGAGAGTTAAAGTGCCTTTCAATTTTACCGGAAAGGTATTTTCACATACCTTCCAGAGTTATTTTACATTCCACAATTGACATGGGACCGACGGCTTTACTTCCATTCTGAAGGAAGTTGTGCTACGGATTTTAATCATTCAAGAAAAATTCGTCAACCCTGGCTGGGTTTGAACCCACGAACTTCGGGTCCTGAGGCGAGCAAATACTAAGATGTTAGGTAGTACAAGCCAATGTTGACAAAATATAGCTATTTATATTATCTTTGAGCTCTCAAAAAGTAACAGCTGCAGGACCTTTGGCTTAGCTCATGAATACATTAAAATAGATTCATTAACAGTTTGAACTGTCATAAAAGGTTCTTTCTATGACATTTCCTTAAATTACTTATAATTAAATCTCTAAAAAAAATCGTTAAATTTATGTAATTGTGAACTTTTTTTGGTGCAGTAGTATTGCTGCGCCTAGAAAGCTGAAACATAACACAATCACTAAACTCAGATGGCAATATAATCTTATATTAAACAATTTAGGTTTAAATTATTGTATTAACTGAATTAATTTATAGAGTTGAAAATAATAAAATCCCTTTTATTAAAAGTAAGTAAAACTAAAAGGTAAAACATAAATTTATTTTCTTCTATTTTAATCGCAGCAATTCTCATTATAACAGAAGAATTTTGGTCATTTTTTCTCTCGTAAATACTTCGTTAATCTTATACACCCTGTTTACCCTGACAGGTAGTAATCTTACCTTACACGTTTCCACTACAGCGTAGCTTCTAGGATAGGGACATAGTATTATCCGCTTAAGTAAATACTGGTATTTTCAGGATACACGGAGTGTACAAACTTGAACTTAATATTAGTTAATGGTCATGGGTTAAAACTCAGCCGAGGTCGACGAATTTTTCTTGATCGATACAAATCCGTAACAAAACTTCCTTCAGAGGGGAAGTAACGCCGTTGGTCCCATGTCGATTGCGGTACGTAAAAGAACTCTGGAAGGTAGCCTATGTGAAAATACCTTTTCCGACAAAAATAGTCAGCCCTTTCGCTCTCGCTCATAGAAATTCTCGTGTGATGATATATAATCAGTCAGTTCAGAGTGTCCACGTTAAATACCTGACATAAATAAATAAGTATTTATATGTTGATATTCGATGTCGTCTGTCGCGAATCGATCATGTTATGGCATTGGTGGTAAATGCGCAAACTATGTAAGCGTAAGTTAATGATTCGGAAAATGACATTGACACTTTTGTTTGGATCCAAAATTTCTGCGATTATATATTAAATATATTCTCTTTATTTTTTTTGTTTTACTTATTGATAATAGAAGATTTTTAACTCATATTTTACATTATTTTTATTTTATCATTGGAGCTTTCCCATTCCTTCTCTACGTTGATGATGGACCACTTATATAAACTGCCCTTTCCCATCCCTATCGCTTGGATTAAGCCCGATAATAACCATGATTTTAAACTTAGTAATAATTATAAAACATTCTGAATTCACATTAATAGCCATACTAGGCGCTAAATACTCTGGTTGAACCAACACAAAATGCGGCCAGATTCTCCTTGTTATAAACGTTGTAGAGGTACACTGTTCGATACCCATGACATTTGAAAATGAATCATTATTTGGGGAAATCTAGCGAGTGAGGTTGATGTACCAAATTATCAGAGATATATTAACAAAAATGGTTAGATTTGCACACCATATATGTGCACACAAAGTGTGCTAACATTCGTTTCCTCCACTGAAAAGAAACACCCTGAGAGATCACGGCTTAGAGACACGTATTCATCATCAATTATTATGAAAGGGACTTCAACACAAGATTAATTAAGGTCTAACATTCACAACCTTGATGTGAAAAAAGTCTCAAACTCCTTGGTAAAAAATAAATAGATAAAGAGTAGATCTTAGTTTTTTTGTTTTTTTAAATTCTGAATGATGTAAAGAAATTAGAATTGAATTGTTTCAAGCGAAAAGTCGCAAATAAGCTGCGTGTGGAAGCTCATTCGTTAGATTGAGGAGTGTGAGACGTAATCACACCTTGTGTGTATGTGTGTGTGTGTGCGTGCGTTTTCATATTACATAATCCTTGTGTATCTTAGCTCTAGTTTTTATACCTTTTTTGTGTGTTTTTATATACGATGTAATTTTGTTAAATTTCATTTTAATTGTATTAGTTAAGTGTAAGAAAAGGCGGTAACCTTAACTTCGCCATTAAAGTCTATTATTATTATTATTATTATTATTATTATTATTATTATTATTATCATCATCATCATCATCATAAACTACTATTCGGCTACCGCTGCTGGAATGGGGCTTAAATTGCAAATATCCAGCCACTAAACAGGTCCTTGGTAATTTGCCAGGTCAATCTATCGCCTACTTCACATAGTCTAGCAGCACTATCAATACCTTACCAGCCCCCCAAACCAGCCCTCCCCCCCCCCCTTCCTTTCACTGCTGGCGTTATATATTGGAGCACACTAGTTTACATCTTGCCAGCAAACCACCACCCATGCCCTCCTTTCTGATGACGATATATTATATATTCGCATACAATAGTTTCCATATGGCTTTTCGGCCTTGACCTTGGACTCTTGAAGACCCCGCCATGCAATTAAATGACCACAATCGTCCTGCGCGAAATGTTGGTTCTAATAGACCCATCTGGGTCTGTGACTGTCCCCCAGACTTGCGTGTGTGTGCCAGTGTGTGTTTGGGAGAGCCCGCACCTGCTCTTATCCCCAGGGTTGGGAGTTAGTTACTCATCATCCCTCACGCACCTGCCTTGCTAAGGGACTGTCCCTTTGGTTGGGCTCTTTAGAACTGGTCCTAGTCTGCTCCCGTCTTTATAATCTCTGCCCTTCATGCTACACTTGCATTGGGACACACAACTTAATAGATGTGCTGGAGCCGAAATCATGATAGCAAGATAGGTTTAAATTCATAAAACATAATCGAAAAAGATTGTTCTACTGAAGGGTAGTATTTATTTTACGGACTGCACTATGTTCTTATCTTATAAACTATGCTATAGTTGAATCGTGCAAGGTAATATTGTTACCTATAGGGGTAAACGGGGTGTACAGTTAAATTATTCGCGAATGGCAAAGTTTGGGATATTGAAATGATCTAAGCTTAGGTTAAGGATATGTATGGACAGATAACATTCATAAATATGAAAAATGACACCTGGACATGAGAATCGAACCCATTACATTGGACTAATGCTCTACCACTAAGCCATCCAGGATTCGGTCCTTGTTTAGTGTCAGTAGCTGTTTAAACTATGAGTGGGGAGTGACGAATCTTGGATAGCTCAGTGGTAGAGCATTGTGGTGCTAATACAAGGGCCATGGGCTCATTTCCCTTGTCTAGGTGTCATTTCTCAAATTTACAAATGTATAGAACCTAAATTCTCCTCTATCTGTTGTCATAATTGGTGGTGCACCCGGAGGGGGTAAGGCTGACATCTGTCCGTCCCAGGTCCGCAAATAATTTTAAAAATAACCTGAATTATATGAAGTAGAAATATAGAACTTGCCATAGGCTACCGTTTAAGACTAGGTTACGGCTTCATATTAAAAAAATATACTATCACACAAATTTAAAGTGTCCCTAAAAAACTCATTGTTTGTATTTTAAGACAACTCATATTGTCAAAATCATGTCCCTTATAACAACCATAATAAAAAAAATCTTCTTGAGGCATTTAATATTCGTAAATTTTCTTGGTTTCTAGCATTTAGGGGTTTTTCTCCCTCCCCCACCCTACCACTTGAAATCACATTTGTTACTACAGCCTTGAACATATGCTTACCCCAAAATAAATTTCTGGGTGCGCCACTTGATAAAATGTAGTTGTTACTGTTATCACAGTTTACGTATCTAAATAGCTTCTGGAGCATAATTAGTATTTAATAGATAGTTTTAGGCTCATAATTATTATTGCAACGGGAGTTGGACAATCCACCTTATTCCTTCCACCAAGTTTTGATGGACGCTTGATCCATGTAGTACTTCATTTTACTCTGATATAATCACTTGGCCCAGAAAGTGCACGCTAAATGCCTCAAATAATTGAAAATGCTACCTTTGTGTACTTTTAACTACACTCAACCTATTTAGTAGTGTATATCACTCTTATACAGTCAGGAGTGTGCTCATAACTCTTAGCCTTGACATTTTTACTTAAATCTCAGATTATTTAGGTATTGAGATGAACTGCAGTGTGCTGTGTTTTGATATTCCATTACAATTTGAGTGGATAATCATCAGTAGTTTCACGGTTTGGTGTGTTTTGAGCATAGTTCTGTTGTACTTTTATGAAGTCAGAATATGTAATAGGCTGTAAAGGTGAATATTGAAACAAAGATATAAATAAGTCAATGAAGAGAGACAATGGGAGTTGGGAGGTGCAAAGTTTCCCAAGATAGAATGCGAGTACGATTAAAACATAAATGTTTGAAATCCATTGTACTAGAGGTACTCATGTTTAAATATATCCAGAGGAAGCATCTCTTGAACTTCTTGACCAACGGTGGTTAAGAGTCTTTGACCCCCGAATCCTCCCTGCAGCTTTTAGAGTACAAGCATACCTATTAATTTTCTCAGAATACGCCACTGGGCATTAGTAATCTCTGTCAAAAGTGGCAGTGTCACACAGGATTTGACGTATGACTATATAAAAGTAACATTAATAGCAGTCATATGCCTACCTACTTTCCTACCACTATTCTCATATTTAATACTGGCCTAACAAGTCCGTTCACGGTAACGTTGGCTATTAATGAAAGTGGAAAAACGAGGACTATAAAAAATTCTTTTACAAATAAAACAAGTTTTGTCAATTTGACAGGGGGTCCAAATTGACAACATTTGTCGAATATCTATCATGTGGATAGCGGTATTAGATGACAAACTCTTTAGTGAAGAGAGAAATTGTGATTACATTCCAGGACACCCTTGAAAGATATTCAAGAATTGTTGAGGTCACCATGTAAATAAAATTAAACTCTCTGTTTGTATAGAAGCAATATTTGATTTCTTTTTAACAAAAAAAGTTTTGATATGAAAACTTCAAAAACACCTTTTCTCGCGTCGCTCACATCCCCACCTTAAAGTGACAAAACATAGTCGCAAGACGAATGGATGAGACCAAAATTAGTGGGAATAAGCCATAATATTGTTTTACAGTTGTTAAATATGCACTATCCGTCAAATGAAAGCTCTCCACAGAGTAAGTGCACCCGTATTAACGTGGAGTGAGGATGGAAAAACCACAATGAAGTTTGAACCACGACCTCTTCGCTGTCATCTGAAACTTAATATATAGCAAAACTGACGCCATATAGAGCTGGTGACCATAACCCTCTTCCTTAACTTAGGAATACATGAAAGTATCGGATTAGTGTCGGGTGGACTACGCGAGGAAAGCCTTCCATTTCTACAGTTTTTATCGAATATATAGAGATAAATAAAACAACAAAGCTGTATTTATGTTCCACACAAAATGCAGGCGGGGTAGTGGGAAAAATATGACCATGGGTGAAATTAAGGCATTCCTTAAACCATGGTGTATTGGTGGCTTGGAAAATAGAGTTGTATATTTTCTATGTAGATTTAAGTTAATTTGTAGGTCATATACTAATATAATCACTGGCTTAAAAAGTAAACGTTAAATATCCCTAAAAACACTCCATATTACAGCCATCTGTCTCGAGAACTACAACGCTACCTAGGACCAATAAAATCTCACTAAAACTGGATTCGAACTAATATATGGTAATACCAGATAGAAGAAATACCTAGCTTCTGTTTAGAGCCAGACAAACCTATAATTGTTACAGTCGGTTGTCTGAGCGTGAGCTTTCGGTAGGAAAAGCACTAATCCTTTACCTTTCGAGATTCTGATAGGAAGTTAAACAGTTACATTTTGCTGTAGCCTATTATAAGTATTATTTTATGGGTATTTATAATATCTATCGAAAGTGACAGCTGCAGATAACATGATTTGATGTATGAATATATTAAAATTGTTTTAGTAACTTTAGTAACTACCAATTACTCAGCTTTCTACCAAAATCAGCCTTATACAAGTACAGTTTTACCCTGATTTTTATAGGATGCACATATTTAACTACCAAAATCACTAAAACTTGGCATTGTAAAAATATGTTTTTTTATTCATTAACTAAGAAGTTCATTTTAAAAGGTATCAAGAGCTTCCAATAATATTTCCTTATAGATTACTGTATACTTTATCTTATATTATTAATTAAATTGACTAGAAATTTAAATACAGTTTTATTGTAATATTTTTCAATTCTGCATTGTGGCAACATGAGTATCCAGTTCTCAAATAACTAGCTTCCCATGTCAATCAAATTGTAGTTGGTAGTTAGTACAGTGGCTTTAGGGACCTAGAAAACTCCACTTAACTATTTCACACTTATCACCGGACACCTTAACTTAGTCGGTAGCACTCCTGTCTCCTGAGCCATAGGTATCTGGTTCGATTCCTAGCATGTCCAAAAAATATATATTTTGTGAAATTCTGGCTTCCTCTTTCACTGTGATGAATTAATGGTCGGTAAACTGAGTGTCTTATCTGTTCTAGAATAAATTAGTTTACAAGTCATTGGTTGATAACAATTAGTATAGATCAGACATGTTAAACTCGCTTTAACATGAGGACCACATTGAAAATAGAAAATACTGAGGGGGCCGCATATTAGAAAATTCTAAATTGTCGCCGGTGACCTGGCGGTCTAGGGTAAGGTGTCAGACTTCTGTGTTGGGGGTCCGGGGCTCAATCCTCAGTCCCGGCACAGATTTATCTGATTGCCGAACCCTTCCTTCACCTCTGACAAGACTTGTATTAATTACAACTTGTGAATGCTTGGAATACCAAGCCTCCACCGTGGTTCGGATTCCACGTTAAACTGTAGGTCCTCCATTTCATCTCACAATCACCCTACCATTGCACATTAGCGATAAGGGCGTATAGCCCGAACGGTTAGTAAGACGCGATGCTAATAATAATAATAATAATAATACTGTCGCCATCTTAACTATAATTATAAAATGATAATAATTATTACTAATAATGATTTTTATCATTATTATTACTATTATTATTTAAAAAGTTATTATTACTATTATAAAAAGAAAACAAAGCGTATATAATATTTTAAGACTAGCTTTTATTTTTACCAAGAAATATGAAAAGTTTCATTTTTAATAAATAAGTGAATATAACACTTTTAATTTGGTCTTGAAGTTACTTTCACGATGAGAACTTTATGTCCGTAATGTGATCTCGTGGGTGTTTAACACAGCTGTTCACACATTTGTGTGCTGCCAAACACTGCACATATTGGTTGGGAAAATTTTAACATTTTTAAAAAATCTATCTTTGGTGAGTCACAGATCCAGATGGTCAATATCGGGCGGTCAGAGACTGTACAAACTCTCCAGCCAAGAGTAATGATAGTGAATTTCTGTGAGGAGATTCAACGGTCTTGCCACTACTGGCCTCCTCCTCAGTTGAATTAGTCGGTGTAGTTCCCAAACAGGCGAGCAAGCCCCTCCCCCCAGGTTATAGAATAGAAACACCTGTCCTGTAGGGTAGCAAAAACTGTAGAGACTACTTTGGGTAGAAATTTAAACTTAATGTTTTTTCCACTGAAGAAATATTTCACTTAGGTGACCTGGTGGTCTAGGGGTAAGGTGTCAGACTTCGGTGCTGGGGGTCAGGGGTTCAATCCTCGGTCCCGGCACAGATTTATCTGATTGCCAAACCCTTCCTTCACCAATTACAAGACGTGACAACTTGTGAATGCGAGGAATGCCAGGCTTCCACCGTGGTTCGGATTCCACGTTAAACTGTAGGTCCTCCATTTCATCTCACAATCACCCTACCATTGCACATTAGCGTAAGTGCGTATAACCCGAACGGGTAGTAATAATAAAAATAATAATATACTTATGTTCCATCCCCACTATTGGAATGGTCTTCATTTGGAATTTATATGATAACTATTCTTTTCTATAATCTATTAGAAGTGATATTATTTAGAATTTTATTGCAATTTTGATGCCCCTAGAGATATTTAAAACGGTCCTTGCTCTGTTTTTTTTAAAATTTTAATTTGCTGCCGTAAAAAGTTATTAATTATTTAAGTTCGTTTCTAATCGTATCATATTAATTTTGAAAACGAAAAGGGGAGGAAAAATAATCCAAGAAGGGGAGGGGGTAAATTTATCCCAAGGGGGAAAATTATGTTCATGTGGCAGTGTTCAGCTCTGAAATCACTGTAGCCTGGTTATGCCACCATTTATTTATACCTTTATTTAACAACTGGTTAATGCACATGTTCGCACTTGGAGGGAAAAGGTGCTATGGACGCTTCTAAATGTTAAACAAATTTATAGCACTGAAAGTATTTAATTTCTGTCCTTAGTTACCATAAAATAAACTTCAGAGATAATTTCTAAAGGCATTTAATATTCGTAGGTTTTTTTCCTGCGACTTTTGGAGAAGCCCACCCCCGAAATGTGACTTTTATAGCCTGTCAGATAGGGTTCTTCCTATGAAAATTATACTAATACCTTTTAATAAAGCTGAGGCTACGTATTTTGGACAAACGTAAGTTTTGAAATAAGTGGCGGCGTAAATAATTTATCTGAGGAAGCTATGACTCGACTAAACATTTAAGATCAATACAAGCCCTGGTCTTTATAGGGCCCACTTTTGACCATCAACAGTGATTAAAAGTCACTAACTTTTGGTATTCTATAAAAATGTATTATTTGATTTATTAGTTACATAGTTAATCTAAAACGTTATTAAAAACTTCCATTAATACTTTCTTATGGATTGGTGTATTATTTAGGTTTACATTATTAATTAAAGGACCAATAAAGTAAATATAATTGAAATAGTTTTTTTCCCGATATTGTGGAACATGAGTTTCCAGTTCACAAATAACAGGCTTCAAACTAAAATCGGATTTTAAATATATATTTATGTATTGAAGGGAGGTAAAAAGTTATCAGGATGGGGCATTTTATCATAATTACCCATTTGAATATAAAATGGTCACATGATCAATGTATATGATGCACGACTCCCTTTTAAGTCCCGAGATATTCCGTCCTAGGTCAACCCCCTCTGTGACATTGACGGCTACCTCGTACCTCTGTCACCTTGTGTCTTGGTGGAAGTGTTGTCATTTCACAGACCACTGATCAACAACAACAGGTGACTTGAGCTGATCTTCATCAAACTCTGGTCGCATCTCGGAGATCAGCGCTTCATTACATTTTACCTCAAAGCATCGCTCGAGGTTTAATACGCCATTATTCTCGTAGGAAAACTATATTTAATATCTTAGGTTCGTTAAATAATGAACTTGTCTATAGAACATATCGCACAAACTTGGTACTTCTTTCTAGCACCACGAAGGCTCACGCGCTTTTGCTTAGAGGGAAAGGGGATTTTTTTTTTAGGGAAAGCCACCCTCGGTACACCCAACCTGGATTCGAATCCAGATATCATCAGCAGTCTAGTCTATTGTGATAGTAATGCCTCAGACCATGTAATCACTGAAGTGGGTGGTAGGCCTACTTAAGAGACCATCTCACACCTCGGATAACATCTAACATAAGTGGGTAATATGGGCGTAGGTGGGCTGGGCACTGCTACCCTTCCCCACGATTACCCTTCCAAGGTGGATTAGGTACTGCTACCCTTCCCCACGATTACCCTTCCAAGGTGGATTGGGTACTGCTACTCTTTCCCACGATTACCCTTCCAAGGTGGATTAGGTACTGCTACCCTTCCCCACGATTACCCTTCCAAGGTGGATTAGGTACTGCTACCCTTCCCCACGATTACCCTTCCAAGGTGGATATAGGCACTGCTACCCTTACCCACGATTACCCATCCAAGGTGGATTGGGTACTGCTACTCTTTCCCATGATTACCCTTCCAAGGTGGATTGGGTACTGATACCCTTCCCCACAATAACCCCTCCAAGGTGGGTCTGGTACTACTATCCTTCCCCACGATTACCCCTCCAAGGTGGATTTGGTGCTGCTACCTTTCAGTCCGATTTTACTCCCAAGGCATATTAGGAAATGTTAGATAAACCTACCTTATATAACCCAGATTAACTAACCTTTCTTCCTCCCTCACTAACAATTAATCACCCTTATCAGTGGCCGCATGGTCTAAGGGGTAAATCTTGCAATAGACTCTACTGTCGAAGGCAATATTCATAGCTATTAAACAAAATTGTTAAAATATTTATATTATTTTAAATGTTCAAGATCAATTATTTACAAACTACCTTCAAACTATTTCAAATACTATAAATAAAAACATACTATTATTTACCACGGAAAAACAATTTCCTTACATCTTACAACCTATATTTTGAACTAAATTTTCAAAATAATTTTCGATAAATTTCAAATTTTCTAAATTTGGTTATAAATAAACTATATTTAAGTTAGATTATTTTAGAAAACCAAACATACATTATTATTTATTATGTAAAATTTCAAATTTTTTCAAAAATCATTCATCAATAAATTACTAAAATTGAATGTTATGACCGATAATGTAAGACAACTGACAATTTTGGATTACAAAATGTTTGAACACAGTTTGAGAAACAAAGTATGCCAAGCTATGACACTGTATGCTATAATGCTATAGCTAGTGACATGCTAACACCCTTCCCTTCTATGAACCATATTTTAAATAACGCGGAATTACTGGAGGTCTGTCAACGCTTCTCAGCACTCCGTCAGGGCCCCATAAATACCCCTTTTCCCCTATATACGTTATTTGTGTCTTACTACAAGTCCAGATTATCCGTGTATTTAAACTAATGGAATAAGAATGATAAAGTAGGTCTAATAATTAAGTAAATGTACGCGCATTTTCACGCAGGTATAGTGGTATATTATTTAGGGAATATTCCATGGCATTTTCTTAAAATTCCCCCCAAGTATTATTTAATGAAGTTGTGAGAAAATCGAACTAAACTGAGCCTAGTGAACATGTTTGTATTTACACAACTTAGTCTCGCTGAGCTTGATAATTTATATGTTCTCAAGTGATGAATATCAGATGTCGCTGTGATGACAATGCATTATAAAAGGCAATGCTTCAAATTAAAAAAAAAACTCCGTGGTGTGAGTCCGCAAGCGATCTATATCGACCGAGCGGCCGCCACCATTAGCGATGATAGGGCTAATATTTGCAGATAGAGGGTGTCATGTGGTCAGCACAATGAACCCTCGGGCCATTAATCTCAATTTTCTAAACAGGAGCTGCTACGTACTTCTTTATTCAAGTAGCTCCTCATTTGTCCTCACCAGGCTCCACTGCTCCACATATAAATTATGGAAGCGCGGGGGATCAAATCCGGGACCTCTGGATCTGTAGCCAGGAATTCTGACCCTTAGACCCTGGAGGTGGTCGATTACAATACAATAAAAAAGTAAAATGTTCCATATTCTTTACTCGAGCTGTATGATTATTGTCTAGTAGAGACTTGTTTCAACGAAACTAATCTACGAACACAACAAACAGATCGCAAACCAAATTACTACTTAATGGATGTGGTCAGCTACTCGGTGAAATATTCTTGCTGGGAACTGAACCCAGAACCACCTAATTCAATAACAGACAAACTGAGGGCTTATCTAGCCATGAGGAGGACCGGATGGATCTCCCCCCCCCCCCCCCCCC